>JAVJIF010015166.1:0-139823 GCA_038442645.1 Agave tequilana
ATAAATTGGTGTCATAGAGCGCCGATTTGTTAATTGGTATCAGAGCATATTATTTTGCAACAATTGGTATCAGAGCTAAATGTTGATGAAGGGCGATATGTCGAAGATAAGGAGTTATACGACAAAGTTTGATCGGAAATTCAATGCAAATAAAACTTCAATTTATGGTAAAGAGGGTGAAGGCGTTGCTAGTGCACACATGGTCTTCACAAGGCCTTGCAGGGAAAGTCAAAAACCTGAAGGTACGTCAGATGAGGATTGGGAGAAGATGGATCTAAAGGCGATACGTATGATCTAACTATGTCTCAGACGAGGTCATGTACAACGTGATGGATGAAGAAATGGCTATAAGATTGTGGTCAAGCTTAGAAACATTGTATATAATGAAAAGCCTCTCCAACAAAACTGTATCTCAAGAAACAACTACATGGACTACACATAAACTAAGGATCAGCGGTGTTGGAGCATTTAAGCTTCTTCAACAAGATCATCAATGAGCTTCTACTATTGATGTCAAGATCGATGAGGAGAATAAGGAGTTGATACTTCTCAATTCGCTTCCACAGTCATACGATCACATTGTCACCACCATGTTCCTGGTAAGGAAACTCTCATCTTGGAGGAGGTCACGTCAACTTTCTTATCTAATGAGAGTAGAAAAATGCCAAATCAAGAGGAGTAGACAACATCGGGTTTGATGGTCACGGGAAGGAAAGGAAAAGGAGAAGGAAAGAAAGGTCGAGCTTGTCAAAGGCGTGTTACTTTTGTCACAGGGAAGTTCATTAGAAGAATGACTGCAAACATCAGAAAGAGTGTTGAGGAAGAAGGGACAAGTGATTGAGTTTTTACCTGCACACAAAATAATATATCAAATTTAGAACAAGATGTGCAAGGTGCTCAATTCTAATCCGCAGTAGCATGGCTATGCGGGTCGTGATCCTCAGGAAGGACTAGCGATGGAAGCGTTAAGTAAGTTATCTCTTTTTTTATTTATTTGTTATTTACATGGTTATACAATGAAAATGTGAAGAAATTGGAGAGATGTTCGTGACTTATCTATACAAATAAAAGAAAATAAAGAAAATAAAGAAACACTTACCTACCTCTTCTGCCCTGCTTACCTTTGATCCGTTTGCAACGACTTACCTTGTCCTTGAAGGCTTGCAAGTATGGCGTATAGGATCTTCCACCTTCGCGATCTACACTACAAAAATAAAAGACTAGCAAAAGAAGGCTTGTTCATCTCCATAGGCCATCAAGGGCTCTTCTTCGCTAACCAGTCTCGAAGCAATTGGGTCTCATGGTTGCAAGACATTAGAGAGAACAATAGAATAACACTGTAGGCTGTCTAAAAATCACTACAAGACAAGCCATTGAAAAGCAGAATTTTTGCCCGCGTCTCAGCCGCTCCAAGGTGCGAGGGTCGAAACCGCGTCTCAGCCGCACCCGCGTCTCAGCCTCCAGGGCGCGAGGGTCGAAACCCGCGTCTCAGCCGCACCAGGCGCGAGGGTCGAAACCCGCGTCTCAGCCGCTCCAAGGCGCGAGGGTCAAACCCGCGTCTCAGCAGCTCCAAGGCGCGTGGGTTGACACCCGCGTCTCAGTTGTAACCGTCCCGGTTTCGGGGCCAATCACGGCCCACATAACGGGGAAGGTTAGCCCCCATTATGGAGTGTTTTTTAGGAGGCATGTACGCCCCTGAAACCCTATAAATAGCCCCGTTGCTATGAAGAAAAGGGGGATACATCTTTCTTAGTCAGAAAATTCCTGAGAGAGAAGAGAGAGAGTTAACTCTTCAGAGAACTTGCTGTGTTCAAGTTTTCTTTGCCTACCTTCTCTTTGAGAGTTTTGGTAGACAAGAGCTGAGTTACTCCATCTACCATCCGAAGGAGATCCCTGGAAGGTCACGACGGTCCCCGGTCAACGGAGAACAAGATTCACTCTCCACCGCCACTTGAAGAACCCAGCCTTAAAACAAAGGGAGGATTCAAGACTCAACATCCTCCCTCCCTTGTAATCGGAAGACTGGTCTGTTGTAATCTTCTATCCAATCAAAAGAATTTTGCATTTGATTTCCTCTTTTCCGACCATACAAGAGATGGCGACTCCGCTGGGGACTACATTTGTCACTGACGAACAAATCGTGGCGCAAGGTGATGTCCTCCATAAGGGAAGATGTCGAATCGCTCGTTGTCGAGTTCGACCAGGTAAAGTATGAAGAGTTTCTCTCTTCCGGCTCCAATAGCCCAAGGACCCACGCCTGTCGCAGGGTCTCGACTGGGAATGGCCCTGAAGTTCGATCTGAGACTCTCTCGGGCGCTGCTTCTACAAAGGGTGTCGCAGCCAACTGTGCCAAGCAGGATACATGCGCCAACGTCTTTCAGGAGGCCCGCGTGGTCTCAGGCACAACTGCCATTGCGACCAACCGCGCCATGCGGAACACACGCGCTCAGCGTCTCTCAGGAGACCCGCGTGGTCAAAATCCCTTGTGTCCAGCCAGTCCAACCCTCTCCCTCAGCACCAAGTCGTCGTTGGCTTTTCTCCACCACCACGACGCAACCGAAACGCAGAGCGTCGACAGAGGAGGCGTGCGCGTCAACTGCAAGTTGGAACTTCTGATTGTCCAAACTGAGGCAGGACGCAAAGTTCAATCCAGCGCCTTGGTCGCGCCATGTCCAGCACGCGAAGTCCGCGTTTGGCGGCCCAAAGCGAGACTCCCCAAATTAGGTCCTCTGAAGTCCAACTCACCAAACGTCGAGGCGAAGCCTGCGCGCCTCGTCAAGTGCAAGAGGCAAGCGCCCTTAGGCGTGGGGCCCAGCAGCCCACTCACTCTCAAGCGTCTTTGCCCCGACGCACCAAGCAGCAACGCGACAGTCGCGTCTCATCTCACAGAGACGCCAGACACGCGTCGTACAGCTGCGGCGCGAGAACCAACGCCTCTGAATTCCGCGTCCAGGCTGTACAGCACAAAGATGCCCCTGGCCTCGAAGTTGCGAGGCTAATCTCTTCGATCCTCTTTCCATGGATCTAAGAGATTATTTGACGAAGAAAAGAAGTGCTAATCAAATCACTTCACCATGTTGCTGCCAACGGCTCATCTCTATGCTCTCCGAGTGCCGTTGTAATTCAAGCGTGAACCAGCAGTCTTTGGTTAGACAGCTGACCCTTATTTCCCCTCAGCCAAAAGAAGACGCTCTCACAGGCGGAGGACATTCTCTGACACTGAGTATTCAGAGCTCACTGCTAACATGGCAAGCAGGAGCAGGGGAAAACAGCCTGTAGTCAGCTTTGACGAGTCTGACTCTGAACGGAAGGAGTGTACCGACACACTCGCACCCGGACCGGGGCCATTCCCCCGATCGACTATAATGCCCTGGCTCGGGGCGTCAAATGAATGACTCTCATTCTGCTGTAGCAGAATCGCAGGCATCGAATTCTTCCATCGAGAAGGAGGCCTTCATACATGACGAGCACTCCTGAAGAGACAGCCCGGCGCCTGGAGCTGCAAGCCCAGGTCCAGAAGGAACAACTTGAGATGATTCGTGCTCAGCAAGAATCCATCGACTCTCTCAAGCAATGCTCGCATAGCTGCTCGAAGACAGGAAGAAATCTCCCCCTAAAAGTCTAAGGGCAAACGAAAGAGGTAGAAAGCTCATCTTCCGAACACTCCGAGAAGAAAGAGCAACCCATCTCTGGTTTGTCTAAATCCTCGTCGCAGGAAAGGACGATCAAGACCAAGGAAAGGTTCATTCTAAAAGAATGAATCAGTTGGAGCAGCGCCTTGAAGCCCTTACCAATCGGAAAGGTCTCCAAGAAGCAGGGGTGGTCCGCCCATATCCAGCCGAGTGGGACCGGTTCCATATCCGCCAAAGTTCAAGGCTCCAACCCTCCAAGCATTTGATGGGAAGGGTTCACCGAACCAACACATCTACTATTTCAAGTCCCAAACTGGGAATGTGGTAGATAACGACGCCATCCTGGTGCGTTTATTCATCGGCACCCTAAAAGGGCTGGCCTTTGAATGGTTCATGAAGCTTCCAGAAGGCTCCATCAAGAATTGGGGCGACTTGGAGAAGCTCTTCTTAACTCGCTTCTTTGAAGATGACTCGGAGGTCAACATGCCTACCCTTTTAGCCACCAAGCAGCGAAAGGGAGAGTCCGTTAAGTCTTTCGTAGAAAGATTTCAGAACGTGGCACTCCGATGCCCAAGTGGTATGACCCATGCCACCCTGGTGGAAACATGCCGCCACAACCTCCAAACCTCACTCCTTGCTCAAATAGGAGTTGCTAAAAGCCGCACCTGGAAGCAACTGATCCAGCAGGGTGAACAGGCTGAGGAGATTGTCGCCCGCGTCAGAGCGGAAGAAGGTAAGCCCAGGCCTGAGAGGTCGACAAGGCGTGCGCCGGACACATCCCTCCAAGCCAAAAGGAAGGATAACTTGGCAGCAGAAACCAAATCCCCTGCTAAGCCTCAATCGGTCAAAGGAAGTGGCTCTTCAAGCCAACCACGGGCCAACAAGCAGTATTCCTTCAAGGATGAACATGTCGACTCGCTCTTCAAATTACTCAACAAGAGCAATCGACTGAAGCTTCTTAAGCTAGGCGCCCCGAGGAAGTCTAAACCGACATTCCAGCTACTGCATGTACCACAGGATGTTGGGACACCCAACCAAGAGCTGTTATGTCTTCAAGGACATCCTTCAAGCCTGATTGACGCGGAGGTATTGAAACTCCGACCAGAACAGAAGAAGGTGACGGCTAATATGACGTCAGTTCTCCAGTTTGGGAGACAACCCCAACACCTTTTGGAGTTGTCCCGATCTCAAGAGGAGAGCTGAGAATGGTCAACACAGACCCGCACCAGCAGCAAGAAAAGGGCTTGGTACCTGTTCTCACACCTCAGGGAGAAGTCATGTGGGTTCATCCCGACCTTATTGATGGCCAGCAATGGACTACTGTAACTAGCAGGAAATCTAAAGGCAAAGCAAAGGCTTCATCCTGCAACGTAGTGTGTGCCTCTCTCAAGAAGCAGAAACTGATATTCCCCCGCTGACCGACTCAGAAGAGGAGACAATAGTTCTAGCCGCAGAACCCAGTCAGCTGGTAGCAGAAACCCGTTCGGGTCAGCCATATTCGAAAAAGTATGGCGAAACAGCGGTAACTCCTCCAGACCCGCCGCAGAGCCAGCCAAGCCCTCTACGAAGCAACCCGGGGAGAAACAAAAAAAAACTTCGATTTTCTCGAGTTCTTTCGAAGGACGTAGCGGAAGGATCCACAGCACCTTACTGCTTTGATGTCCTGGCTCAGTTAGCCAATATCCCAGCGCGGATTACTCTTTATGAGCTTCTTAGACTATCAAAGTCGACCAGAGAAGCTCTACAAGAAGCTCTGGCTAATGCTGAGGTCTTCATGACCCAGCTACCGAAGGAGGAAGATGTAGAGGATTGCCTCCACGCCTCCCAAAATATTTCCTGCATTACCTTCACGGCGGAAGACATGCAAGTCAAAAGGAAGCATGATCGACCCTTTACTTCGCAGGGTATATGGATCATCTGAGGTGAAACGCATCCAGGTAGATCCGGGTCTACGTTGAGCATCATGCCTCGCAGAGTCATGCAGCATCTCGGGATTCCCACTCACCGTTTGAGCCCTACCCAGACGACCATTTATGGGTTCAATGCTAATAGTACCCGTCTGATGGGGAAGGTCAACCTCAAATGCCAGATTGGGGACCTAAGGTCAGAGGTGACATGCTATGTCATAGATGCTGACACCTCCTACAATCTACTGCTGGGAAGACCCTGGATTCATCGCAATTCTATCGTTCCCTCTACTCTCCACCAAGTCATGAAATACATTGACGGGAATGGAAAGGTGCGAACGCTGATTACCGAAAGGCATCGTTCAAGGAGTGGAGAATTATTTCACAGATTCCCTCCTGTATCAGGAATCTGTGGAAATAGATGAAGTCCCGCAACCAGAGGAACCAGACTCTGGTAATGAAGCCGACACCGAGCTGGAGGAAGATGAGTGTGCATGGGAGCTAGATCCACCTGTGACGGGCATTAATAAGCCCGATGTTGATAATACCTCCGCCGATGATGTAGGCGGTTGATACATTAATGAAGAATTAGATTTAGCGTATTTTCTGTGTTTGCTTCTGATCAGTGCCGTCAGACACTAGTACAGACGTGGATGACGATCTCTGGTCGGCAATGGGTGCTTTGACATCGTTGCATGTACCAGTGAAATCGTCCTTTAAAACATGTCGAAATGTCGGCGATGCGCAACAATCAATATTCATGGTTCCAGCGAGAAGGAAGGGCCAAAGACCAATTCTCTTCGGACGAATTGAATCCGAACCAATGAATCATGAAGAATCAGAAAATGAGACGGAACCCCCTCAATTCGGTCATTATGAGCCAAGGCACTCAGAATGATGAAAAACATGGGGTATGACCTAACCAGCAGACCCGGGTTGAACTTCGGCAAAGAAAGGAGAACGCTACTTCGATCCTTTGTGCCAAAAGGAAAAGCACCCGATTATTATCATCAGACTCGCAGGGGGTTGGGCTATGTATCAACTCCGGCTCCATCAGCCTCTGATTCTCAAGAATCGTCAGGTCACGATTACTCTTTAGGCACGTCATCATGGGAGTCAGATGTCAGTATCGGCAACATTTTCGGGGGACTTTCAGTGAACATGATTTCAACAAGCCACCTGATGACGGAGATGAAGAAATGATCCAATCCGATATAGATCCTTAGATCAAACATTTAAATACTCTTTGGGATACCCGCTTGAGCAGCGCGAGCCACCCAGAAGACAAGATTGTTCAGATCAATCTGGGGGATGAGGCTAATCCTAAGCCCATCTTCATAAGCGACGGCCTGTCACCGTCAGAGAAAAAGGATCTAATATCTCTTGTTCAAGAGTATAAGATGTCTTCGCTTGGAATTACGAAGACATGCCTGAACTTGATCCTCAAGTGGCTATGCACCGCCTCAACATCAATCCGAACATAAAGCCTGTCAAACAACAGCAGCGACGGTTCCGTCCAGAGATAATGGAGGCGATTCAATCAGAAGTTAGAAAACTTATAGATTCTGGCTTCATCAGGGAAGAGCAACATCCCGATTGGGTAGCCAACATCGTCCCCGTTGCTAAGAAAAATAGAAAGATCCGGATCTGCATCGACTTCCGTGATCTAAACGAGGCTTGTCCCAAAGACGAATTCCCACTGCTAATCACAGATGTTATGATTGACAATACTTGTGGATTCGAATGAATGTCCTTCATGGACGGGTTCTCAGGATACAATCAAATCAAAATGTATCCTGACGACGAAAAGCATACCTCTTTCAGGACACCACTGGGGGTATACTGCTATATCGTCATGCCCTTCGGACTGAAGAATGCGGGGCAACATATCAAGGGCCATGAACGCCATTTTCCACCGGCAAATGCGCAGAACGTGGAATGTTATGTTGATGATATTGCGGTGAAAAGTCACGCTAAAGGTGATCACATAGCTGATCTAAAAGTTGTCTTCGACATCATGCGGGTCCATCAGTTGAAGATGAACCCTACAAAATTCTTCCTGGGGGTGGCCAGCGGCAAGTTCCTAGGGTTTGTAGTGACTTCCACAGGAATTCATTTAGATCCGAAAAAGATTCGCGCTATCCAGGAGATGCAACCTCCGAGGAATCTCAGGGAACTCAGAGGATTGCAAGGATGATTGGCATACATCCGCAGGTTTATCTCAAATCTCTCCGAAGATGCCAACCCTTCGCTAAGCTAATGAAGAAGGGTGTTTCGTTCATTTGGGATGACGCTTGCCAACAAGCATTCGAGGAAATCAAGCACTACCTCACCCAACCACCAGTCCTTGCAGCCCCGATATCCGGAAAACCTTTCCTGGTATACGTTTGAGCAATGGATCATTCTTTGGGAGCTCTACTAACCAGAATGATGATCAAGGAAGAGAAAAAGCGATCTACTATCTGAGTAGAACAATGATTGGAGCCGAACATCGGTATAATCCAATCGAGAAGGAGTGTTTGGCATTAGTGTTCGCCATTCAGAAAATGCGACACTATCTGGTAGGCCAAACCATAAACGTCATATCAAAAGTCAACCCCCTGAGGTTACTTATGACTAAGCCTTCATCATTGAACGGCCGGCTGGCAAAATGGGCCATATTGCTATCCCAGTATGAGAGGCACTTTTTACCACAAAAAGCCATTAAAGGACAAGCGGTGGCAGATTTCCTGGCTGAGCATCCGGATCCGAGGGCAACCAAATTTTATGACGATCTCCCAGATGAGGTCGCTGAAGCCTGCCAGACCCAGACATCCTTTGAAAGGCAGGTATGGCAACTTTTCTTTGATGGTGCATCAAGAACAAGCCCAAAAGGACACTTAATAGCAGGAGTAGGAGTAGTACTCGTCTCCCCACAGAACTATGTGATTCCTCGGCTGTCTCATTAACTGAGCCGTGTTCCAACAATGTGGCGGAGTACAATGCTCTTTTGATTGGGATGCAATTCGCCGATGAGATTGGCGTTAAAAATCTCGAGGCATACGGTGACTCTAAACTCATCATCAGCCAAGTTCGCGGGGAGTACGAAGTCAGACATGAGGACCTAGTACCCTACTACAATGCAACTATCCACATGGCCGAGAGGTTCACAAACTTCTACATCGATCATGTACCCGCAGGCAAAATGCGCATGCAGATGCACTCACATCCCTCGCGGCCTCCTTAGCTCTTCCAGCTGGAGCAATGGAGAAGATATTCGTCTACAGCCACGACCTGTATTGCCCGAGAATTGCTCTCAAGGACTATCAGGAGCCAAAGGGGATTCTCAAAGCAAAGAAGCGCTGTAATTGTCGACCGGTCCAGAGCCTAGAGACTGGCGATTCCCCTACATTGACTATGTCCTGTATGGCATCCTGCCTGAAGACACCAAAGAAGCGGCTGCCATTCGAAGGAAAGCCCCCAAATACTACTATAATGCAATTACGCGAACACTGTATCGTCGATTGCATGACGGGATCTTGCTTCGCTGCCTTTCACAAAAGGAGGCACAGGAGATATTGAAAGAAGCCCATGACGGCATGTGTGGAGCCCATCAACCTGGTCCAAAACTTGCATACCGACTCCAAAGGTTGGAATATTATTGGCCCAAGATGATTGTCGACGCCATCACCTATGCCAAAAGATGTCACGCCTGCCAAGTACATGGCGATTTCATCCATCAAGCACCAGGCTACCTTCACTCCACGGCTTCTACTTGGCCATTTGAAATGTGGGGGATGGATGTGGTTGGCCCTATCAGCCCACCGTCATCAAAAGGACATCGGTTTATTTTGACAATAACCGATTACTTCTCCAAATGGGCTGAGGCCGTTCCTTTGAAGGAGGTGAAGTCATCTGATGTGATCAAGTTCGTGAAACATCACGTCATTTATCGTTTTGGGGTACCTCGGCGAATTATCCACGACAACGGACCCCAGTTCATCAGCCAGGCTTTTCAGAGATTCTGTGCCAAGTTCAGAATCCAGAGTGTGTCCTCAACGGCATACTACCCCACCGCTAATGGCCTCGCAGAAGCTTTCAACAAAACCATTGGCAAGCTTCTCAAAAAATTCGTCTCGAAAAAGTCAACGTGATTGGGACGACAAGCTGGGTGAATGTTTATGGGCTTACTGATTGTAACACAATATTGCATATTTTACCACATAATCCCCATGCATATTACAAATAATACATGATTTTTACTAATCTTCTCTATATATTTACAGGTCTACACTTAAATGGAGAGAAAGCCAATAATCACTTTAATTAGCAATAATTAAAGTGATTAATTTCAAATCCAAGATTAAGCCCAAATCTAATCCAGAATCTAGAGAGATCCGCGCAACAAACGAAGAATCCAGAAGGTCCACGTGGCTGAACAAACTCGTAACAACCCACAACAGAAAGTGGTTAGCCAACGGCCACCGTTATGCCGCGCCTTGCCGCGCCAACGCGGCAGATCTGGGGCCGTTGAGCCCCAGATTTTGCGCCAACAGACTGGGTTCTGGATCCTTCTCCTGGGGGCTATAAATACCTGCACCTGGCCTGCGAGCAGAGGGGGAACAGCAAGAGGAGGAGATTAGAGATTAGTTGCATGTATTAGGTTTTCTTTATGTTGTAGTCCTCCTTCCTCTTCTTCCCTAGACTTCATTGCAAGAGAGATATTGTAAGAGAGAGAGAGCTTGTACTATCAAGGAGTGACAACTTGAAGCAATACAAGGATTGATCCATTTTCTTCAATTCTACTCGAGCTTGATTCTAGTTTACTTGCTTTCTTTACTTGCTTTCAATTTACTTTGTGCTTGCTTTTCTTTGTTATGGCTTGTAGCTAACTCTTTCTCCATGTACTAGCTAACCACTAGCCTTGCCATCTTCACCAACTCATGGGTGATCACTTTACTTCATCTTGCAAGTTGGATGGTCTTCTCTTCTCCGACGGTTTAAACCACCCGTCATCCTAGTGAGAAAGTAATTAGATCAACACGCAAGACGAAACCTACGCCGATGGAGTGACAACATGAGGCACGCCTTCACTATCACGGAGTTTGGTAGCTTTGGTAAGGTAGTTAAGGTAAGCTAGTCATGGTTTGCTTCTTTCCGTTTCTTGATCTCTTTTCAATTCTCCACATGAACAATTCTTCCACTTCTTGCATTTCTTGTTCCATGTTTTATTCATTCTTTTAAGCAAAGAAGACACTTCGTTTGCATTTCTCACCACGATTCGTAACGCTTCCATCGCAAGTTGGATGGTCTTCTCTTCTCCGACGGTTTAAACCACCCGTCATCCTAGTGAGAAAGTAATTAGATCAACACGCAAGACGAAACCTACGCCGATGGAGTGACAACATGAGGCACGCCTTCACTATCACGGAGTTTGGTAAGCTTTGGTAAGGTAGTTAAGGTAAGCTAGTCATGGTTTGCTTCTTTCCGTTTCTTGATCTCTTTTCAATTCTCCACATGAACAATTCTTCCACTTCTTGCATTTCTTGTTCCATGTTTTATTCATTCTTTTAAGCAAAGAAGACACTTCGTTTGCATTTCTCACCACGATTCGTAACGCTTCCATCGCTAGCTCTCCCTGAGGTTCGACACGGTATAGCTCTATGCTATAACGGAGATAGGAAAGGATACATCGATACATTTACATACACCTTTTCAGTCTAATCAAATTTTTGGCGCCGTTGCCGGGAGAGCAACGGATTTTCTTTAAAGTGAGAAACTAAACGAATTTTCTTCTCTGTTGCAGGTTACAGGTTGAAGAAACAAAAAACTTTGCATAGCAGTGACATATAAGTGACTCTGGGCCTCTGCTCTCGAAAGCAGAGACCAGAAGTCCTCTGACTTGCCGCGTTCCCACGGCAAAAGCCGCGCAGGCGCGGCAAGAAAGAGATAACTACTGACAAATTTTCTGCAGGGGCTCTGATTCTGCAAAATACATTTGCTGCTATATTTGAATTTCTGTATTCTTCACCTGATATCTGCTAATTTAAACAACAGTAAAAAATTGGTTGAAATTGTTAAAAATTGATTAGACATTTACATTTCTAGGCACGTGTCTTTCAATTCTTTTACTTTTACTGTTGAAGAGTGCTGGATGCAAGGTACGTAAGCATTGCATGTAAACTAGGAATCATCTCTTGTTTGATTTTCATGCTTTGAGTGAATTCTAGTTATATATTTTTGTACACTTGCACAATTCATTTTTAAGGGCATAACTCGTAAATAAGATAAGGTGGGGAGTTCATTACCCTTTCCTTAGCCCGAAAACCACAATCCAAGCACTCACTAACCCAAGCCTAATTTAATAAAAAAAATAGACGTTGGCCCTAGGGACATCTCGGACTCATTTAGGAGATTATCCTAAGGGGGAAAAGTGTTGGAATTTAACTCTTGCAAAATCAGTGTCTAGGAAAGGGGTTGAGGGCCGAAAGCCCGAAGGGTGGTGGTTACTTAATTAAGGAACGTCTCTGACGGAAAACCTCCCACCAACCTTACCCTTCCCTGGCTGATTAGCTTGTGGTTAGAGTCTACACTAAACCTCCCGTGGACAGTCTATCAGTTAGGAGTCGTCTAGGTCCTAAGTCTACACCAACTTAGGTTAGAATTTTTTTTTCTCTTTTATTTGTTTGTTTGTTTGTTTGTTTTGTTTGTATTGTGTGATATGGCTTACAATTACAATTCTTTCCATCCTAATAATAATCCATATTTCACACCATCTCTATATTCGGATAATTCCAACCCGGTGTTTTATAATATGCACCAACCAAATACACCGGGTTGGCCTTATCCGAATCAATATGACCCATACCCTTTATCTAATAATTATAATGTCCAAGATAATTTCAACTCTTCACCGAGTAATTGGGGATTCACGTACCCCGAGTCAAATTCTCAAATTCCTTGTCCACCATATTCACCTTGTCCACAGTATTCATTTCCCGATTCCGCTTCATATACTCCTTGTTCTGAACCACCATTTGAAGAAAAATCTGAGTTACTAAGGAGTTTAGAAGCCAATTTACAGAGAGCTGAGCAGACACTTCCAGAACCATTTGCCTCTCCAATTCCACAGTATTTTCAAGAGTCTTACTCACTTCCACCTTTTCCTAATGAACAACCATTTGCCTTGGAAACGAGTAAAGATCTCTTGTGTGAGTCCACTTTTCCATCACCACACATTTTTGACTCACAATTTCATCACCAATTCCAAGACAACACTTCATCTTTTCATCAAAACAATGAAATCATCAATATGGAAAGATGCTTGAAGACATGACTCATGCTCAAAATGCTAGAAATCGTGACTTAGATTTGATGATCCAAACTTTTCATTCTCATCCTATTTCTAATGTCACTAACCACTCTGTTAAAACCAAAGAGTCATGTAGTCTTGGAAATCTAGATTCAATTTCAGCACACTCACCTGAACTTGTCCAAACTTCAAATCCTATTGACATTTGGCAAGTTTTTCATTTCCTAAAATTGAACTTGTCCAAACGTCAAATCCCATTGACATTTTGGCAAGTTTTTCATCTCCTAAACCTGAACTTGTCCAAACTACAGATCCAATTGACATTTTGGCAAGTTTTCCTTTTCTGAAATTGAACTCAAACATGAATATGATCCTGAACTTCCATTTGATGATTCAATTTTCCTTCCTGATTCAATTATGACTCCAGTGTCTTCACATGATTTCACTTCATTTCCCGAGTCAGTATTGGATCCAGTACCAATCCATCTTGAAATTGAATCACCAATCATCTTTAAGGATCATATTGAACTTGCCAAATTCCTTACTTTTGAAAATTCCATTGATAAATTGGCAAGTTCACATTTTTGTGGAATTGAACTACATGAGGAATATGATCTTGAACCCAACTTCGTGATTCAATCCTTTTTCCTGATTCAATAATGACTCCAGTATCTTTACCTGACTTAATCCTTTCCGGAGTCGACATTGGATCTCTTCCCAATTCATAATGAAGTTGAATCACCCATCTTTAAGGATCATATTGAACTTGCCAAATTCCTTACTTTTGAAAGTTCCATTGACAAATTGGCAAGTTTCCCATGTATTGAACTACATATGAAATGTGACCTAGAATCTCATAATCTCTTTACTTCTGAAACTGATTGTACAATTCTAGTGGAAGATATTGACTTAAGTTTTGAAGAATTGTACGGTGATGAGCTTGAATTTCTTAAAATTGGAAGTAAAGAGATATCACCTTTAGAAAGTCACATTCCATTGTTGGAAATTGATTGTGGACTTGAGTTTCTATTTCTTGACTTGGACCCAATTTCTGAACTCACTTCGACTCCTGAACCATCACTTGATTTAAATCACCTTCCTGAGTCGGTACTAGTTCCTGTCCTTCCTGAGTCCAAGTCAACTGTTCTATCATTCCATACACCATTCTGGGACAAGGATCTTGATAAAATTGATTCTGAAATTATTTTGAAAATTTGAAAATTAGATGGGGTCATGTATAAATAAAAATCTTCCATGCATACATCATTCTTGTGGGTCATATTCTTTATATTTCTGGTGGGTTCCTCAAAACCCAAAGAAAAGATGATTGGACCATGTTCCGAGGACCAATCAGACCACCACCGGAACCACCACCTTAAGGTAATTTTTTCCTTCCCTTTCCATTTTATTTCATGCATACATATATCATGATGCATTGAGGACAATGCATGAGATAAGTGTGGGGGAGGGTTTACTAACATAGAGTTTTTAGATTTTCTTTCTTTTACACTTCTTTTAATAAATAAAAATATAAAAAAATATAAAAATAAAAACTTTTTGAAATAAGAGACAAAGTTTTGATCTATTTTTAAGAAAATTAAGATGTATCTTAGAAATTAAGAAAGCCTTAATTATGACATCTTAAACCTAGTTGAAATAATAGATCTTGTTTGAGATTATAGGCTAAGTAAGTAAAATTGGTGAGATATTTTTATCTTGAATTTTTTGCCTTAGATAGTATGCACTTCACACTTACACATTTCTTGGGATGGAAACAAAGACCAAAAATGCCATATAAATAAAATAAAAAAAAGAAAAAAAATATATAAATAAAATATCACTTATTAAGCTGGAGAATTGTGCCTCAAGAAGCATGATTATTCACGCCTAACGGTGGTAAAGGAAATAAATAATCCCTTTAGTTTCGTGGCCTTTTTCACTCGAGTCCTTAAACCCGAGGGATGTTTTCTCATCTGGTGCCCTAAGACCGACTGGTTTGGGAGTCATCGGTTAAAGGCTCGTTACATGGGTGAACTAGAAAGCCTAAGAAAACTAAGGGAAGAAAAAGAAAAAAAAAGAAAAAGAAAATATATATAAATAAATGGCTTGATGGTTGGAGTTGAAATCCCAGAAATCTTCACTTACACGGTGTGCATATTATCTAGGTTTTATGAAAGATAAAATATTCAATCCAATTTTGAATTCTTACCTTAATTAAAACAAGATCTTGCATGGAGACTAAGTTTAAGGAAGAATGATTATAGGTGAACTTATGACCTAGGATCACTTATATTTTTGCAAAAATAGTTCGTAAACATGTCTCTTATTCAAAATGAGTTTTCAAAATACTAACATTGTGTTTTCTTTCTTTATGGATTTTGTGGTGTAATCCGCTGAAAACCCTCAGGAGACAACACTCCTCCTCTAGGGTACCTAGAGGTTTAACGGCTTGTTGCACGTGCTCAGTGCAATCGCGTCACCTGCGAAAGTGGTGCAATAAATTGATAGTTAGGATTTTCTTTTCTTTTCTTTATTTTGCTCGGGACGAGCAAAAGAATAAGTGTGGGGTGTGATTGTAACACAATATTGCATATTTTACCACATAATCCCCATGCATATTACAAATAAATACATAATTTTTACTAATCTTCTCTATATATTTACAGGTCTACACTTAAATGGAGAGAAAGCCAATAATCACTTTAATTAGCAATAATTAAAGTGATTAATTTCAAATCCAAGATTAAGCCAAAATCTAATCCAGAATCTAGAGAGATCCGCGCAACAAACGAAGAATCCAGAAGGTCCACGTGGCTGAACAAACTCGTAACAACCACAACAGAAAGTGGTTAGCCAACGGCCACCGTTATGCCGCGCCTTGCCGCGCCAACGCGGCAGATCTGGGGCCGTTGAGCCCAGATTTTGCGCCAACAGACTGGGTTCTGGATCCTTCTCCTGGGGGCTATAAATACCTGCACCTGGCCTGCGAGCAGAGGGGGAACAACAAGAGGAGGAGATTAGAGATTAGTTGCATGTATTAGGTTTTCTTTATGTTGTAGTCCTCCTTCCTCTTCTTCCCTAGACTTCATTGCAAGAGAGATATTGTAAGAGAGAGAGAGCTTGTACTATCAAGGAGTGACAACTTGAAGCAATACAAGGATTGATCCATTTTCTTCAATTCTACTCGAGCTTGATTCTAGTTTACTTGCTTTCTTTACTTGCTTTCAATTTACTTTGTGCTTTGCTTTTCTTTTGTTATGGCTTGTAGCTAACTCTTTCTCCATGTACTAGCTAACCACTAGCCTTGCCATCTTCACCAACTCATGGGTGATCGCTTTACTTCATCTTGCAAGTTGGATGGTCTTCTCTTCTCCGACGGTTTAAACCACCCGTCATCCTAGTGAGAAAGTAATTAGATCAACACGCAAGACGAAACCTACGCCGATGGAGTGACAACATGAGGCACGCCTTCACTATCACGGAGTTTGGTAAGCTTTGGTAAGGTAGTTAAGGTAAGCTAGTCATGGTTTGCTTCTTTCCGTTTCTTGATCTCTTTTCAATTCTCCACATGAACAATTCTTCCACTTCTTGCATTTCTTGTTCCATGTTTTATTCATTCTTTTAAGCAAAGAAGACACTTCGTTTGCATTTCTCACCACGATTCGTAACGCTTCCATCGCAAGTTGGATGGTCTTCTCTTCTCCGACGGTTTAAACCACCCGTCATCCTAGTGAGAAAGTAATTAGATCAACACGCAAGACGAAACCTACGCCGATGGAGTGACAACATGAGGCACGCCTTCACTATCACGGAGTTTGGTAAGCTTGGTAAGGTAGTTAAGGTAAGCTAGTCATGGTTTGCTTCTTTTCGTTTCTTGATCTCTTTTCAATTCTCCACATGAACAATTCTTCCACTTCTTGCATTTCTTGTTCCATGTTTTATTCATTCTTTTAAGCAAAGAAGACACTTCGTTTGCATTTCTCACCACGATTTGTAACGCTTCCATCGCTAGCTCTCCCTGAGGTTCGACACGGTATAGCTCTATGCTATAACGGAGATAGGAAAGGATACATCGATACATTTACATACACCTTTTCAGTCTAATCACTTACCGCACAACTGTGCGAACCCCGACTAAAGCTACGCCATTTCTTTGGTATATGGGTGTGAAGCCGTGCTTCCACTGGAAATCCAATTCCATCTCTACGCGTCGCCTTGACAGCGGAGATGACGACAGAGGAGAAACACCGACAGCGACTCCAGGAATTGGAAGCCCTGAATGACAAACGTCTGCTGGCCCAACAACAAATCGAGCTTTACCAAGCTCGAATTACCAGAGCCTTCAACAAGAAAGTCAAAATACGAACTTTCAAGAAAGGCGACCTTGTCTTAGCCGTCAGAAGACCCATGGTGATGACGCACAAGACAAAAGGAAAATTCCACCCAAATGGGAAGGACCATTTGTAGTAGAGTCAGTCTACTCAAATGGATCATATCGCCTCATAATTTCAAATGGCGATACACTCATGATGCCAATCAATGGCAGATTCTTGAAGAAGTACTATCCTTAATAGTACTCCTCCTCCGATCAAGTTCAAAATTACACATCTGATCAGAACAAGAAGAGCTTCTTTATTAATATCCGACACCTCCGACGGCTAAGGATAGAGGAAAATGTTGGCCTTTAAGCCCAACATAAGTCTTCGACAACTCATCATGCTGAGGGAAAAGCATGGCTAGCCCAACTCAAACGGTAGTTGGTAAAAGCGTATCAAACCCATTGACAGCTGAGGATTTGCTAAAAATCCTAAGGGACATGTTCTCCTTTGATCCGACGCCTCCAACGGCTAAGGATAGAGGAAAATGTTGGCCTTTAAGCCCAACATAAGTCTTCGATAACTCATCATGCTGAGGGGAATAGCATGGCTAGCCCAACTCAAACGGTAGTTGGTAAAGGCACCTCAAATCCGTTGATAGCTGAGGGTTGCTAAAAATCTTAAGTGGACTCGACTACACTCTCCCGTCCAAAATCCCCTTACCAATTCTCATCCATAAAATGGTAGGTCTACAAAATACAGTCGTTGCCAAGTTAACACTATACCTCTGGTACTTCAAACTCCACTTGTCAATTCTCATCGTAGAATGGCAAGCCTTCGAAATTGCTCATATCGCAAATCCAAATTTGTCAAGTTAACACTATACCTCTGACATTTTTAAACTCCACTTGTCAATTCTCATCAATGGAATGACAGGTCCTTAAGCTGCTCATATCGCAAACCAATTTCTGTCAAGTTAATACCACACCTCTGACAAATTACTGTTAAGTTAACATTATACTTCTAAACAGTACATCGAGTTTCTGTCAAGTTAACATCACACCTCTGACAGTCACCTTTCTTTAAACTTCCATATCGAAGCTGAAATGAACGATGCTAAGTTTAACACCACACCTCTAGCATCCAGGTCATCGCCAAGTTCAACAATACACTTACGGCCATGACTTTCCCTCGGACTTCCTTGTCAAAGTCGAGATGACCATGCCAAGTTCAAAATTACACCTCTAGCATTCCCCTCACTGTCAAGTTAAACATCACACTTATGACAGTGACACTTTCAGTTTTCCCAAATGAAAGTTGAAATGCTTCTGAGTCAAGTTAATATCACACCTCTGACTCACATTCTTGTCAAGTTAACATCACACTTTTGACAAGACAACTTTCAACCCGTTGAGTTAACATCACACCTCCAACGGTAAAGACTTTCCTAGATCCCCGCGAATCTAGTCTCACTCGTTATTCTCATCAACAGAATAACAAGTCCACTTAAAAACATTGTTAGGTTAACATCACACCATTAACAATGTTTTCATTAACTCCCCAGCTGATCTTAATCAAGTTAATCCCAAACCTCTGATAAAAGTTCATCCTCCCCTGGGGATACAAATTCAGATTGTCATTCTCCGTTATAGATTGACAGTCCCACCAAAATTCTCTGATCCCTGTTAAGTTAATATCACACCTCTGACAGCATTGTTGAGTTCCTGAAATAGGATCTCTCTCCACAAAATTTGACTTGTTAAAATTTTCATCATAGTTTTGACAAGTCAAAGATTCTTTGTTTCTATTCGTCTGACTTAAAAAAAAGAGAGAGTTCAAGACAATAGATGAAACAAAAGGAAAAGTGTCACTTTTTATTTATATTCAACATATGAAAGTGATACAAAACGCTCTCTTATTCAATAAGATTGAGTGTTACAAATAAAGGAGTACAAAGAAGTCTCTCTCTCAGAGGTTGCACTCACTCCTTAAAGCTGCGTTTGATTCCAAGTACAAGATGTTTGGAAGGGCGCCAGAATATGATTGAACATTGTGGCGACGATCAGAAGCTGGCTGTACCACGATGCATGATGTAAACATCGAAGAAATCCCTGGTTGATCGAGCCCATCCTTGACCAAGAGTAATGGTGTTCTTGAGGTCTGATGGCAGCAAAATCCTCCGATTCCACCTGACCATCCGAAGTGGCGGGACGCGATCCCTCGTTGATGAACATCTCTTCCACCAGAAGGTCGTCCAGCGAGCATGGAGTTTCCTCGATGTCACTTATGGGGTGAGAGAGGAGGTTTTGAGACCTCACAGGGGATGCTATCCACCACTATACCCACCGCAACCCCCGCCGCCATACTCACTCT
Source organism: Agave tequilana (assembly GCA_038442645.1). Lineage (NCBI taxonomy): Eukaryota > Viridiplantae > Streptophyta > Magnoliopsida > Asparagales > Asparagaceae > Agave > Agave tequilana. The sequence goes on from JAVJIF010015166.1 coordinate 19,520, forward strand.
GACCATGCCATGCCAGCAAGCACGACTGGTGCATTGAATCCAAGAAGATCTTGGCGAGGGTTAGGTCCCCGTCTCCCGAAGACAAGGGCCATGATTTCTTCCCTTGTGGACGACGAGGACCATGATTTCTTCCCTTGTGGACGAACATCGAACAAGTTCGCCGGCCGATATATTCTCCCACGGGCCCAGCGAACATGAAAAAGGATGATCAAGCCTACCTGCATGAAGCAAACAAAAATTAGAAAATCTGAAGCTTAGTATACTTCAACAGAAAAAAAACTAAGTGACAGACGCGTTATTGCTGAAATCTTCAGACGCAGGAATGACCCACGCAGCAAACATCTGCGGCGGTAGAGACAGACGCGACCAAAGCTGTGACAACATACAGAGTTCGACTACAGTTTTATGCCCGCGTCTAAAATATGAGACGCGAAGAGAATCAGACGCGAAAATTGCCATCTCACTGTCGAATGAACAGGAGTTGCAAGATTCAGGCCTGAGATCTCCAGTCTGAGTTAAAATTCTCCTAAGTCAACAGCCTCAAGACGCGAGCTCTATGTGCAAAACCTGCGGCCAGGCATTTAAGTCTACTATACTCGCGTCCAGAGAAGTCTAAGTCAATAGTGCAATTCCCAAAAGAGGAAGGCACCAGTTAGACTTCAAGAGAAGGTCAAAAAGATGAACCTCTTTAAGAGATATTAAAACTCAGACTTAGTGGGGTTAAAATGTCATGGCAAACCGAGAAGGCATACCCGCAGAGGCCTCTATTAAGAGTTGAACTCTCTGCATCGAAGCGCGGACATAAAAGGTGCTCAAGGAGACGCTTTCTGTTATTGAAATCACTTGACAGTGGTAATCTTCTGAAGAGACCAAACAGAAGCATGAAAGCTCTGGGTCATCTTCGTCCATGGAGGCAAGCCCTGGTGAAGTCCTTGAAGAAGGCAGAATCTCTCAGAGCACTCGCTCTCAAGAGAAAACGGTCTAAGTAATGGACTGTTAAAGGAAGAGGGTAAGCCCTATTTATAGGCAGGCCATAATGACCATAATTAATGGTTCATCAATTAGAACCGTCAGCCTTAATGACCGCACGACTGTCAAAGCCCAATGGAAGGCTGACGCGTGGAGCGTCGCTTCGGGAAACATCGAAAACGCTGGTCTCCAACCGCCAGCGCCGGTTTGGCATTAAAAGGCATTAACGCCTAAGCCCAATGAAGAACCGACGCGTGGACAACCGCTTCGGGAAACAACAGGACGATGCGGGTTCCCAATCGTCAACGAAGACTTGACGTTTGAAAATCTCATAGGATCTTTATGTCAGGCTGCACTTAACGCCTGGGAAGTTGCACCAAACGCAGATGTGAGAGCTGCGTCCAGAGGCTCGCGCCTCTTTTTCAAAAAGTGGCGTTCTCCTTCATTCCAAGTTAGAAGACCCTTCGCGTCTCTTGGATAACTCAAAGTTGCTCCGCGTCTCTCGGACAACTCAAGGTTGCGTCCATCAACAAAAGGGACTCATTCTGGGGGTCTCAGTGGGAAAGCACATAAAGCTGCGTCCCGAAGCTTACATCTTCAGCAGAGAAGGCCTATCACCTTCACAAGTGCCTTGGAGCCGCGTCTACATAAATGATGATGGGTCTTGCACCGAGTCTCAGCGTCGCGTCCCTGACTGCGTCAATTTTAAGGGGCGTAAGACCACATTCTTAAGATATCCTGAACTCTGCGTCTGGATAAAGTTAAGGATAGCGGCCAGTTAATCACACTCAAAGCGGCGTCCTTCGCGTCCGCTTGAACCGCGTCTTCACTGGCAGGTCGGAATCGCGTGCCGCAGAGCCGCGTCTCTTTTCATGAATCGACTGCGTTTCATCAAAAGGACTTAGTTTTACCTAAGTTCAGTATTCACAGTCAGTAAGGAAGCACAACCAAAAACTATGATTGAGAGGTTGGATTCATCTACAGCGAGGCAATGAAGGTGGAACGAAAATTTTTAACAACTTTTATTATTCAAAAAATGATAAAAGTAGATACAAACACTCTTGGTAAATAGAGTGCCGTTTCCTTTACAAAAAAAGAAGGCTAAAAGTCCTGGTTCGCCAAAGAACGAATTTGTTCTCTAAGGCGATGTATCTCATGTTGACGCGCCTTCTCAGCTTCTATGAGGGCCTGGGCCCGTAGCTCCTCCTCGGATAAAAATCTCTTCGCAGTCAGCTGCACCCGTAGGGATTCCAGCTCGGAGGAATTAACAGAGAGATTTTCCTCAACTTGCGCCTTGGCAGCTTCTAATTCCGCTAGCCTCTTTTCAGAATTGGCCAACTTCTGTTCATTTATAGCAATCAAGGCCTCAGCTCTGGCTATGGTAGCTCGAGCGTTGAGGATAACCTGCTTCGCAGCCTGCGTGACCATCTCGGACTCCTTTGACTCGCCAGTTAGCTTTCGATGGTCAGCCTGGAAACATTGGAGAAGACGGGTCCTTTCAGCTATCCTTTCTTCCATCTCCCTTCGCTCTTGCTCTTGAGCAGCAAGGAGCCTGGTCAGAGTTTCCTGGGCCTCGTGAAATGAGCCGGCATTCTCCAGGGATCGAAGCTCTCTCAAGTTATGTCCCAACTGCTCCACCAGCAGCAGACATGCCTTGGCTGGGAAGGGCCTCCGGCTAAATTGGTGTTCTCAACCAGATTTCTGAGAAACATCCGGGAGAATTCGAAGGAGCTATTCCCAGATAGGATGAGATCAATACATGATCGCATGGAGGAAAAGAACTGCTGCACCACTTGGCGCGCCAGCTCCCCCATGGTATCACCGCCTGGGAAGAATTCCGCTGAAGTGCTCCCCGATCCCCTTTCCATCACGGGGCGAGGGACGTGAACCGATTCTTCCAGTACAGGAATCGGGCTAACGACAGGTGCGGCAGAAGCAAGGGTGACCCCCGGCGCTTCTAGGGCTACTGCATCTGTAGAAACCTCCACGGCGGATGAAGTAACAGCAAGCCCTACCTCTTCAGGATCCTTAGCCGAGGTTTGAGCTGTGCGGCCTTCCGGTGAACACTGACCGCCAAATCTTCTACCTGAGCTTCCTCGGTACTCTCTGCAAATTACCAGAATATCAGCTACGACAGTAAAAGGAAAATCTTCAAAATATCAATATTTCCTTACCTGGCTGAGGGCCCAAAGATGGCGAGTTCTTGGGCGAATCCTGCAGGGTGGAGGTCTCCCTGACTTCGATGGTGGCCCTCTCTTGAGGCATCCCAGTAATAGGAGCCTCAACTCTCTTCTGCTGGGCCAGCTCCTGTATCATCTCCTCAATCTAGGAGGAAGTGGCGGCCTCGCTAACCATGACCAACCCTGCAATATGAAGCCAAATGAAAAAGAAAATGTCAAAATCCTTTTCCTAGTTAAAAGGATAAGTTAGGCGAAAAGAGTACCTTCAGCAGCTTTAGCAGGAATGACTACCGCTGGTGGTGACGCTGTCATCGGCTAATACCCATATATTTCCTCTTCCGAGATATGTGAGAATTTACTCGGATCAGGAGGAGCGGGTTCATCGCCAAAGTCGACCTCATCGCCTGAATCATACCCTTCTTCTTCAGATGAAGAAGACGATAGTACAACGCGAGAAGCCTCGGCAACCGGGGCATTGCCCCCAAATACCCCAGTGGTAGGGCTGGGGTCAACTACCCGAGGACTAGGGATCAATACACTAGGGGACCCAGGCTGTTGTGCCTCATCCCTCCTCTCATGAGCTGAGGAAGACCCAGGCTGAGTTGAGACCCCTGGAATCTCAACATCACCTCCGCTCATTATGTCGACTTCAAGCTGCTCAGCCTCGTCAGCGGCGGTGGGTTTGTCAGCGAACTCCCCTTCCTCTAAAATCCTGGGGCCCCTGCTGCGCAACCCACGGGTACGGACTAAGGAGGCGTCATCCTCATCTTCCATTTCTTCCCTCTGTTCCTCAACACCAGAAGGGATGTTTTCGGACGGAGAAGCTGCGGCCGCTAAGTCTCTTCGGACCTTCTTGGGGGTAGGCTCAACAGTGGAAGTAGAGCCTTGAGGACGCTTACGCGCCACCTGTCGACCCTTTGCCGCTCGCGGCTCCTCCCTTGATACCCTTCTGGTCTCCTTCAGAGCCTTCCGATACTCCTCAACGCCTCGTGAGCTTTTGTTGGACCCCAACTTTGCTTCGTAAGATGCATTGATGCTCTCGATGCATGAGTACTCCGGAGCAAAGTCAGGCGTTTGGTTGGCCTGGAAGTACCAGGTACAGAAGCAAAGGCTTGTACAGCCTTTCGGTTCCTTGGGGGCAGACGAAAAGCGTTTCCGTCCCTCCGGCCACACTGTAATACCAAGCCCGAGCACCTTCAAACAAGTTCCCACTGAAGGTGAGTCGAGCATTGGGGTTACCGACATACAATTGATCATAGCCGAACTGTCGGGCGAAGCGATTCGGCATGTACGGCTCGATCGTGCATGAATTCCCTTGTCGGAAAAGCACATACCCAGGCCGAATATTGACCAACCACCAGAAGGCTCCCGATGACAACCTTGTGAAGTTATCTGGGCCCACGAAGTCAGCAAGTTTATCCCCGAAAGATGCACCAGCAATCTCGGGGAAGCAGCGATTGAGCTGGTAGTTCGAAGCAGCTAGAATGCACTTCCGAACGAAATACATATAAGTATTACACCAGCTTGAACCCTCCAACCGCTGTACGAAAGGAGTAAACCCTTCACTCCAAGACACCAGCGTCATCAGGGAGGGACAGTGCATAACGTACCAAGCCATTAGGTACGTGTAGGGAAGTTCAACCCGAGGGTTGGGACGTTTTACCGTCGGCCTCCCCTCTGAGTCAACAATCGGCTCACCCTGGGAGTCGACAACCTTCTCTACCCTGCACAGACTCGGGTTAAGGCCCGCAACCCGCTTTGAATACCGGCCGCCATGGCCGGAGGAGGGCTATGGGCCTACCATAAGCCAGGAGCACCGCCGGGTACACTACGTCGGCAACAATCACTTCATGAGGCAGTGTCGGCACCACACAGCGCTTCAACCACAACATTAAGAAGCCCGCCAGCAGTGCTCGATTGGAGATAGGGGTTCGGGCCTGATGATGGAAACTTTCGAAAACTGTGTCAGGTTCGAAAGTATCCTCGTTCGACTCCGTGGTGTAGGAGTCTACGGAAGCCTGAATTCTATCGGCAATCTCCTCGTCGGAGCTGGAGCCAGTCGGGTCACTGGATGGTCTTTCTGATTGACGCCCTTAAACAAGTAGCTTGCCCAAGATAGCTGCTTGACTCCCCTCGCCCTCCAAGAGGTTATCTGGCCGCAAATGTGGAAGTGACATAACACCTCCCAATAAGTCTCGTACACCCGAGGAGACTCTTTCTTCATAAGGTGAAGCTCCTCAGTGGTTGGGACCTATTCCTCATAGGGAGAGTCCCCCATTACCAGCCCCGAGACTTCGTACAACTCGTGCAGGGCAAGACCTATCTCTCCGACCGGAGTGAAGAATGTCCCCGTCAGAGGATTGTAACGCTCCAGGATCCCAAAAAAGTTTTGAGAACTTGGTGGAATACCGTACTGCACGGCCCTGACCGCCTGGTACAATTCCACATACTCCAACAAGCCTCCAAGATCGGCAAGGACGAAGCTCACCATCTTACCCCACCAATACTTCTCAGTGGAATGGATCCACCCGGGCGCACGGAAGTCAATTGGAAAATCACCCCCTACTTTCATGAATGCGTTGAGAAAGGTGGTGCCGAGTTTAGGAGTTTCTCCTACCGGGTGATCGGTCCTCAACAGCCTGGGAAACAGGCCGAGAGCCTCCTTATCATGGCCAGCATGATATACCTTCTTGGAGCCTAGGTTGCCGAGAGTAATCTCAGGGACAGGTCGGGAAAGCTCCCATGTCAGTTTTCGAGGGACGGACATGTGCTGGAGATAAGATAGTGGGTACATCCTCTCCATGTTTGGAAGAAAGAACCTTCTATCCCCTATCTGACGGAGCCATTTATAATCTCTGTCATGCAGAGAATAGCCGCCCTCGCTAATATGGTCTCCAAAGAAGAAAGCAGGCTTCTCCATCGGAGCACGAGCATCCGTTGTGAATGCCGCGTCAGTCATAAGCTCCCGAAAGGTTGCCGCGTCAACGTTGGAGAGCCTCTCCCTTCGCTCCTTCGACTTGTCGGCAGTCACAGGAGCAGTCCTTTGCAGCACAAAGGTTAAATCACGGTCAGCACCATCTATGTGCCCGAAGTGGCACCTCTTGGAGAGTGAGCTGGAAGAGTGTTGCACTGCATAAGAAAATGACACTTGATCAGAAGTCTAAACGAAAATGATTAAGTGTCTATAATTCAGACGCAGAAGAGATACTGGACGCAGAAATTGTCAAAATCCGCGTCCAGCCTGAGAATCCGCGTCCAGACATGAGGACCCGCGTCTAGACCTGAGGACCATAAGGCCAGCAGGGAGTCTGCGTCTTCGAAATCTAAGACTTACGAAAAATATCTAAGTACTTGGACTCGGTGCAAAATTCACAAAAAACCAGCGTCTGATACCACAGAACGCAAGAATCAAGTCCGCGTCTGGAACTTTCACAATTAGAAACATTCAAAGTGATGACTCCGGAACACAAGGCTTACTGGCGCCCTATGTTCAACAAACAAGTACATCCTCAAGCGGATAAAAGCGATAGGGTCATCAAACCCGCGCCTTGTTTGTTAACTCAAAGACCGCGTCTGGGAACCAAGCACGGTTTCGAATCCACGTTGGCGGTTCTCCTTCAAAGAAGGGATTTTTAGGGTTATAAGAACTCCATAAACCCCTCTAATGGCGAAGATCAAGCCTGATGGTGTTATACCTGAGATAGGGGCTTCTTGCATGGAGGAACCGCCCCTTTGGGCCTCAGTGACGACCGCCTTCGATGATGAAGCAGTTCGCTTGGCCTTAGGTGCCATTGCGAAGCAAGAATTTAATGCTAGACGGAAGAGCAGAAAACAAAGAGAACCTTTTTCTCAAAACCCTAGCAGATGCACCCGAAGACGAAAGAGAGATTAATGAGGACTCTCTCGATGACTATTACCATTTATAGGCCCAGTGATTCGTAAAGATATGCGGCGCTTGGCTCGATTGACTCGGCATCAAATCATTTCTTGACGCGTGGACAGCGCATTTAATACAGCGCGAAGTCCGCACGCCAAAAAGCAGATGTCCCTTCGGCTCCACAGGACACGTGGCAGTGCACTCATGGCATGACACGGATTCGCACCCAACAGCCGCGCCTCTTCAATGGACGCGTCCCTTCAGCACGGCCATAGTTGCGTCCAGAAAGTCGCGTCTTTACTCAAAAAAAGATGCGTCTCTCCAAATGTTTGCATCCTTCCAATCCGGCCTAACATCGCGTCTGCCTTGCGGAATATCAGTCGCGTCTTTAAAGCAGTACTATCCCTGCGTCTCAAATAAAGCTGGCGTTCAGTCCTTACTTCTGCAAATCAGTTCAACAGTACACTGGCACAAGCAGATGACCGTCCACTCCTGACTTTAAAGTGCACCCACGACAGACTTAAAGCAATCGGGGAGGTTTAGACTGTGCATCTAGACACTCAACACGATCAACTTTGGTGGCTTCAAAGAGTTCCACAGTACACTCACGAATACCATACTCCAGACAAGATCAAACCCGAAGCATTGACAGTCCAGTCACAAGGTGAGCTCAGCTAGAGTCCAAAGTATTTCGAAATCCGTCCCACTTAACTGCGGAATGTCGAAAACTTTGGAGGGGGTTCTGTAGGCTGTCTAAAAATCACTACAAGACAAGCCATTGAAAAGAAGAATTTTTGCCCGCGTCTCAGCCGCTCCAAGGCGCGAGGGTCGAAACCCGCGTCTCAGCCGCACCAAGGCGCGAGGGTCGAAATCCGCGTCTCAGCCGCTCCAGGGCGCGAGGGTCGAAACCCGCGTCTCAGCCGCACCAGGGCGCGAGGGTCGAAACCCGCATCTCAGCCGTACCAAGGCGCGAGGGTCGAAACCCGCGTCTCAGCCGCTCCAAGGCGCGAGGGTTGAAACCCGCGTCTCAGCAGCTCCAAGGCGCGTGGGTTGACACCCGCGTCTCAGTTGTAACCGTCCCGTTTCGGGACCAATCACGGCCCACATAACGGGGAAGGTTAGCCCCCATTATGGAGTGTTTTTAGGAGGCACGTACGCCCCTGAAACCCCTATAAATAGCCCCGTTGCTATGAAAAAAAGGGGGATACATCTTTCTTAGTCAGAAAATTCCTGAGAGAGAAGAGAGAGAGTTAAACTCTTCAGAGAACTTGCTGTGTTCAAGTTGTTCTTTGCCTACCTTCTCTTTGAGAGTTTTGGTAGACAAGAGCTGAGTTACTCCATCTACCATCCGAAGAGGAGATCCCTGGAAGGTCACGACGGTCACCCGGTCAACGGAGAACAAGATTCACTCTCCACCGCCACTTGAAGAACCCAGCCTTAAACAAAGGGAGGATTCAAGACTCAACATCCTCCCTCCCTTATAATCGGAAGACTGGTCTGTTGTAATCTTCTATCCAATCAAAAGAATTTCGCAATTTGATTTCCTCTTTTCCGACGCATACAAACACAAGAATAAAAGAACTAAAATAATAAAAGAACAAAAACGAACCTCGAGTCGATTTATTTAACAATGAAAGAAGAGCAAAACTTACACTGATTGTTACCCTCAGTACAAGTAGATCTCCTTCCTCCATGAAACATCCTCTCCTCTCAGTTACAAAATTACAAAAAGAAAAACCTAACCTAAATTACAAGTTAGCCTAAACCCTAGATTTTTGCTCTGTATTTTCTGTGTTGGATTCTGTTCCGCGTCTGCAGGGGTATTTATAGGTGCAGAAGGAAGTAGAGTCCGAATACGACTCTTCCCAAAAACCTTATCGCCAGACTCGACATGAATGCCGCGGAAACGCGGCTTGGGCCGCGTTTCCGCGGCCTGGTAGTGGTGGATGGCCACGCGCTTTGGCGCGTGGCTTCCCCTGGTCCGTCCATCTGGGCGTAGTCTTCTGGAAGCTGCATCCTGGCTCTTTATCTTGGGATTTCGAGATAACTTGGAAGCAAGTTACCTAGATCTCAAATCTCCCAATATCTTTTAAACGAATTTCCTTATCTTTGCACTCTCTTCTTTGGCTTTTATCCTCTTCCTGCAAGTATTTAGGGTTGAATAGAAGTCTATCCTTCCCTCTTCTTTGTATTTGCAACTATTGCCCTTGTGTAATTGCAATTTTGACATTTAATAATTGCAACTTTTACATTGGGCTTAAATATGGGCTTTTGGGCTTCTTTTAAGGCTTTATTTCTTTATTTTTATTTCTCGAGGCCTGCACACAATAAATCATAAAATATTAGTAAATGTGCAGAATTATAGGAATAAATATGAAAATGTGATGGTAAATGTAATGATAAAAATGCACTTTTCACTACCAATCACACCCCCACACTTATCTTTTTGCTCGTCCTCGAGTAAAAATCAAAAAGAAAAACTAAACTAGCTAACTCACTTTCGTAGGAATCACGGTTGCACTTAGCACGTGCAACAAGCCGTTAAACCCCTAGGTTACCCTAAAGGACGAGTGTTGTCTCGTGAGGGTTTTCAGCGGATTACACCCACAAATCCATAAAAGGAAAATATTTGAAATACGTTTGAAGAGACTAAGTAGTCTATAAGTTTTAGGATTATCATTTTTATTCATTCTTAAACTTAGTCTTTATATAGTAAATTGTTATCCTTTTTAGGTAAGGATCAAAACTGAATTTTTGTATAGTCTTTTTCGTTACCAAAATCATATGCATCCTTATGAATTTTCACTAGGAATTCCTTAACTTAGACTCTTATGCCTCTTTATTGTATAATTATTATTATTATTATTATTTTTAATATGTATAACTCATCTAATTTTCTTTCGTGTAAGCATCAAGGCTTCTTAAGGCCCTCATACCTAACTAATTGACTATTAGATGTGTTAGTACATATATTAGTAATTTTTTTTCTTAGTTTCCTTAGGCTTTCTAATCCACCCATATAGCGAACTTAAAATCGATGACTCCCAAATCAGTCGGCTTTAGGGCACCGGGTGAGAAAACACCCACAGACTCAAATTCGAGTGAACTAGGCCACAAAACTAGGTTTTATTTAGAACTCACCTTTAGGCGTGAATACTTATGCTTCTTGAGGCATTTGTATCCAGCTTAATTGGTGATATATATATATATATATATATATATATATATATATATATATATATATATTTATTATTATTTTTTTATATAGAGTACAAGAGTCTTTGTCTTGGAATCCTAGATATATAAATGTACTAGGTATGCACATTTCATTAAGGTAAAAATTAAGACTAATTAATTATTCTATTTTTCCTCCTATACCTAAAAATTCAACAATTTATTTATTTTGACCAAGTTTTTAGAAATCCTAATCATGATTTTCCTTATTCTTAAGATTAACTTAGATTTCTTTCAAAAGATAAGTCAAAATATTTCCTTTTTATAACATTTTTTTTATATTAGCAATTTTTTGTTAGTTTCTACCTATGTTAGTGGGTTAGTAAAGCCCACCCCCACACTTATCTCATGCATTGTCCTCAATGTATGAATGAATGCATATATGCATGAAAAAGAAGAAAGAGAAGGCAGATGTTACCTTAAGGTGGTGGTTCCGGTGGTGGTCTAATTGGGCCAAGCGTTGCTACCCAATCAAGATAATATAATATTTGGTGGAACCCACCAGAAATTTTCCTTACATAACCCACTAAAATGTATGTATAATTATTTTTTAAAATTTCCACCCCATCAAATGTCCAAATTTCATAATGAATTTCAGAGTCAATTGTGTCAACCTCCTTGTCCCAAAATGGAGTATGAAAAGATGGAATGATTGACTTGGACGTCATAGGTACGGGAACGAATACCGACTCAGGAAAGAAATTTAAATCAAGTAGGGGTTCAGGAGTCGGGCTAGGTTCAGGAAGTGGGTCCAAATCAATAAGTTGAAGCTCAAGTCCACAATCATCTTCCCACAATGGAATGTGACTCAATATTGGTGATTCAAGTTCAGGAATGATAGTGTGGGAATCAAAACTGACTCTAAAAGATTACCTAAGTCGGGTAACAAAATAGGAGTCAATAATGATTCGGGAATTTGAACTTGATCACAGATTTGAGAATCTAGGTCACATATCTCATTGAGCTCAATATCATAAAAATGAGAACTTGCCAATTTATCCATGGGACTTTCAAAATTGTAAAATTGGTCAAGTTCAATATGATCATAAAAAATGGGTGATTCAATTTCATGATGAATTGGCACAGGATCCAATGTTGACTCGGGAAAAGTGAAATCAGGTGAAGACACTGGAGTCATTATTGAATCAGGAATTAGAATTGAATTACCAAGTGGAAGACCACGATCATATTCATGCTCAAGTTCTATTTCAGGAAAGGAAAAACTTGCCAAACTATCAAAAATTGGAGTTTCGGTAAGTTCAAATGATGGTACTGAAAGAGAATCTTGTTGTCCAAAGCAAGTGACTCGTCGGCTTTAACAGAATGATTAGTGATATCAGAATTGGCCGAACTGTGAGAACGTAAAGATTGAACCATCATATCTAATTCATGATCACGAGCTAATCTAGCCTGAGTCATGGCTTTAAGGATCTTTTCATAGTCAATAGGTGCATCATTTTGTGATTGGACTTGAAAAGAGGAAGTGTAATCGTGATGAAGTTGTGAGTTGGTGGACTCACGCATCATCATGTCTGAGATTGATGGTAATTGTTGCTTGGACTCATGCATACTCATCATTTCCTGGATAGATGGTTTTCTATTCTGAATGGGTGGATCTGAGTATGAATCTTGGGAATCTTGTAGACAAGGTGGATATGGAGGACAAGTTGGTTTAAAATTGGACTCGGGGGAAGCGAAACCCCATGAACTCTGTGAAGAGTCAAAAGTGGTATGAAAATTATGGTCATAAGATGGGGGGTATGGGTTATATTCATTCAGATAAGACCATTCCGGCACACTAGATTGGTCAAAGTTATGATATGCTGGGTTGGTAATATCCGAATAAGAGGATGGTGTGTAATATGGATTAAAGTTGGAAAATTATTATTATATACCATATCACACAAACACAAACAAAGAAAAACAAAAACAAACAAATAAGCAAACAAAAAAAAGAAAATTCTAACCTAAGTTAGGGTAGACTTATGACCTAGACGACTCCTAACTGGTTAGACTGTCCACAGGAGGTAGGGTGTAGACTTTGACCACAAGCTAATCAGCCAGGTCAGGACAAGATTGGTGGAGGTTTTCTGTCAAAGACGTTCCTTAATTAAATAACCACAAATCTTCGGGCTTTCGGCCCTCAATCCCCTTCCTAGACACTGATTTGACAGGAGTCAATTTCCAACACCGTTCCCCCTTAGGATAATCTCCTAATTGAGTCCGAGATGTCCCTAGGGCCAACGTCTACTCATTTGTAGTTAGGCTTGGGTTAGTGAGTGAGGAGATTGTTTGTGGGCCAAGGAAGGGTGATGAAATCCCCACCTTATCTTATTTATAGGACAAGCCCTTAAGTCAATTTAGTGCACGTGTAAAGCAATAGACAAATATTCACTCAAAAGCAGTAAATCAGCCAAGGGTGCTTCCTAGTCTATATGCAATGCGAACGTACCTTGTCTTCAGTACTCTTCAACAGAAATTAAAAAAATTAAATAGACACGTGCCTATATGCAAGAGTCTAATTTTTTTTCAACAAATAGGTTACTGTTAATTAATTACAGTGTGCAGGGTGATCACAGAGAAAAGTTAACAGAGCAGTAAACAAATATTTTAATTTTTAGCAACCTGCAGAAAACCGAGTAAGTAGCGAACTACTCAGGCCGCGGAAACGCGGCTATTGCCGCGCAAACGCGGCTCTGTAGTAGGCTCTGCTGCTCTGCCTTCAAGGGCAGAGGCACAGAGTTGCTATATGTCCTTTTCTGCTGTTATTTTTCCTGTTCTCTGAACCTGCAAACAGAAAGAATAAAAGAATTAGTTATTATTTTTTTAGAGAATAACTTACCGTCCCTCCCCGGTAACGGCGCCAAAATTTTGATTGAGTTTTTACCTGCACACAAAATATAATATATCAGATTTAGAACAAGATGTGCAAGGTGCTCAATTCTAATCCGCGGTAGCAATGGCTATGCGGGTCGTGATCCTCAGGGAGGGACTAGCGATGGAAGCGTTTAAGTAAGTTATCTCTTTTTTATTTATTTTGTTATTTACAATGGTATATACAATGAAAAGTGTGAAAGAAATTGGAGAGATGTTGGTGACTTAATCTATACAAATAAAAGAAAATAAAGAAAATAAAAGAAACACTTACCTACCTCTTCTGCCCTGCTTACCTTTGATCCGTTTGCAACGACTTACCTTGTCCTTGAAGGCTTGCAAGTATGGCGTATAGGATCTTCCACCTTCGCGATCTACACTACAAAAATAAAAGACTAGCAAAAGAAGGCTTGTTCATCTCCATAGGCCATCAAGGGCTCTTCTTTGGCTAAGCAGTCTCGAAGCAATTGGGTCTCATGGTTTGTAAGACATTAGAGAGAAACAATAGAATAACACAAGAATAAAAGAACTAAAATAATAAAAGAACAAAAATGAACCTCGAGTCGATTTATTTAACAATGGAAGAAGAGCAAAACTTACACCGATTGTCACCCTCAGTACAAGTAGATCTCCTTCCTCCATGAAAACATCCTCTCCTCTCAGTTACAAAAATTACAAAAAGAAAAACCTAACCTAAATTACAAGTTAGCCTAAAACCCTAGATTTTTGCTCCATATTTTCTGTGTTGGATTCTGTTCCGCGTCTGCAGGGGTATTTATAGGTGCAGAAGGAAGTAGAGTCCGAATACGACTCTTCCCAAAACCTTATCGCCAGACTCGATATGAATGCCGCGAAAACAGGGCTTGGGCCGCGTTTCCGCGGCCTGGTAGTGGCGGATGGCCACGCGCTTTGGCGCGTGGCTTCCCCTGGTCCGTCCATCTGGGCGTAGTCTTCTAGAAGCTGCATCCTGGCTCTTTATCTTGGGATTTCGAGATAACTTGGGAAGCAAGTTACCTAGATCTCAAATCTCCCAATATCTTTTAAACGAATTTCCTTATCTTTGCACTCTCTTCTTTGGCTTTTATTCTCATCCTGCAAGTATTTAGGGTTGAATAGAAGTCTATCCTTCCCTCTTCTTTGTATTTGCAACTATTGCCCTGTGTAATTGCAATTTTGACATTTAATAATTGCAACTTTTACATTGGGCTTAAATATGGGCTTTTGGGCTTCTTTTAAGGCTTTATTTCTTTATTTTTATTTCTTGAGGCCTGCACACATTAAATCATAAAATATTAGTAAATGTGTAGAATTATAGGAATAAATATGAAAATGTGATGGTAAATGTAATGATAAAAATGCACTTTTCACTACCAATCAACAAGCTACGGAGGCCAACATAGTAAGCGATGTAGGGGACACCGAAGTATTAATGGCTTCTTATGTTGAAGACAACACTTCTCAAGGTAAATGCTGAATATTTTATTCGGGTAGTACAATTCATGTATGTTCCCAAAAAGAGTTGTTGAACTCCTTGGTTACAAAGGAGGAAGGGACTGTTAAGGTCATCGGCACTGGGACATCAAGGCTACAAAAAGAAATGGGATGCGTGCTCTGGAGGCAGCCGGTATGTCCCGTAGGCATGCTACAATCTAATATTCATAGGGATGCTCGACGAAGAAGGATGCTGGATCCCAAGTGCAACAAGGCATCATCACAGTTAGGCAAGGAGACAGGATAATTTTGAAAGGAGAGAAGTGTGAAGGGTTATACAAACAGAAAAAAAACCTCAGATCAAGGTGGAGTTTCAGCGATAAGCTTGGAAAGGAGCTCATCGCAAGGTGAAGCATCATGGGAGACAACAATGGGACATGAACCGGGTCAAAATGTTACGGGAAGAAGAAATGGTGATTTGGGCAAGGCTTGAGATGACCCAAATAATGGCGGTAAATCAGCAAAAGGCCCCAGAGAGAGGGGACAAGATTTAAAGGTTTTACGATATGGTTACAACTAAGGAAAGAATCAAGATAGTAATCCAAATCTCCATATATTTTTTTAAAGGCTTGAAAAGCAAGTCAAAGTGGAGATTGTTAGGATTTTTATCTTATTTCCAAGAGGAGATGATGGCCCGAGAAGATCCCATCAAAGTTGAAGAATATGATGGCTTGAAGTAGAAGAAAAGAAGCAGATCAAGGTATGCTAGTCGACTATATAGTCGACTAACAAGACAATATAGTCAACTAATTAGAGGGATAACTCGACTAATGGGCAGAAATAGAGAAGGAGCAATTTACAGTAGTCGATTATATTAGCGTATTAGTCGACTAATTTCAGGAACTAGTCGACTAATAATATGGACTAATCGACTAATAGCGGTGTTTCTGAAGCACAATCAGTTTCCTTTTTCAGGCGCAGATTTTTTTTTCTGGTAGAGTACGAATAGATCTTAGTTTCTATTCAATGAAGAGTTTGTTTCTAAGGATTAAATGGTTTAGAATTCTTATAAATCAAAGAGATCGACTCCTAATAGGATTGATCAAGATTCTTCAAGAATTCAATGGCTAGGATCATCTCATAATCCAAATAAGAGTTGTATTATAAAATTCTATAAACAGAAATTGTAATCTAGCATTGATCTCAATCTAATTTCAATGAGAAAAATGTGGAGAATACTAAGGAGATCAGAAGGAAGCCAAGAATGAGAGGAGCAACGTGAAGGTGCATAGAGATAAAATAATACTCTTGTAATCTAAGTCTAGATTAAAGAGGAAAGTGAATACTCTTATTGCATCAAAAAAAAGTTAGATCTCTTTGTATCAAGTTATTAATAAACTTCTCTCAAGTTTTCTCCCTGTGGACGTAGGCCAAGTTTTGCCCGAACCACGTTAAATCCTCATATTTTTTCTTATTACTCTTTTGTCTAGGTATTTCTAGTTTGCTTTACAATAGTTTTTCTTTTGCAAGTATTCTCATATTGTCAAGTTTCGCTAACGTTCATCCCGAGAGTAACAAATGTTATGCGCAGATCAACAAACTCTTTGAGGAACACTTAAGCCACAGATGCTATAGAAAAGAACTACCAACAACAAGAACAATAAAATAATGGGAGAAAACCAAACACAAGATTTAACGAGGTTCGGCCAATTTTGCCTACGTTCTCAGGGCAAGGAAGAGATTTCTTTATTGATTCAATAATCAATACAATTGCAAGCATTACAATAGAAGAGGGCCCTGCCCCTCTATTTATACCTAAGGAACTCTAGAGCAATCGGATTCTGAATTGGACTCGTTTCCAATTCAGAACACTTTCCGAATTCAGCCCAAATCCGTCTGTCGGTCTATCGGCCGGTCGACCGACCCAAGTCCCGGTCGACCGTGCCGGTCGACCGTGCCCAACCGCGAGTTAGGCCATGTCAGTCAGTCGACCGGGCGGTCGACCGCGATGGCCTGTGCATGTTGGTGCACACCGGTCAACCGCCCGATCGACCGGTGTCTGCTGCTGCTGTTCCTTTGCCTTGGCTTCCTCGTTGTCAACTTTCTCGACTTCCTTCCTCTCTCTTCCTACAATTCTCCACCTCGGTGAAGATTTCTCAAATCTCAGCCGAACTGCAAACATAGGACCTGTCGACTCGAAAGTGGCTGCACCAGTGTGGTTGCCTACGTACCCTGCCCAAGGGATCAAGCCATCCGTAGTTCATCCAAAGGAGTTTCACCAAGCTCAGTCAACATGAAGGATATGGAGCAATTCTTTACAATGTGTAAACTTTACTCCAGACACCACCTTGGTAAGCATATCGGCGGGACTCTCCGTTGTGTGAATCTTCAGTAACTCAATATCACCATTATCCAGAATTTCCCAAACAAAGTGGAACCTGACATCGATGTGCTTCGTCCGTGCATGATATACCTGGTTCTTGGCTAAATAAAAAGCACTCATACTATCACAATTAATCTTCAGTAGATCCTGATTACTCCCCAAGTCGTCAAGCAATCCTTGAAGCCAAATTGCCTCCTTCATAGCCTTCGTCATGGCCATGTACTCGGCCTCTGTAGTAGACAATGCAACGGTAGACTGTAGAATAGAGCGCCAACTAACCGGTGCTTGAGATAATGTAAATACATACCCCTTTGTGGACCGGCGTTTGTCGAGGTCACCAGCATAATCGGAATTAACATATCTAATACAGTCCTGCTTCCTTGTGGAATCCTTCTCAAATACTAAACCAACATCTATGGTACCTTTAATATATCGTAGAATCCACTTCACTGCCTCCCAGTGACCCTGTCCAGGATCATGCATATACCTACTGACCATGGAGACAGCATGTGACAAATCTGATCGTGTACACATCATAGCATACATCAGACTACCAACTGCGCTAGTATGTGGGACGCGAGTCAGTACTCACGTTCTTCAACAGTCTTTGGAGACATAGTGGCAGATAACTTAAAATGAGGAGCCAGTGGTGTACTTACATATTTCGTACCCTTGTCGATGTTGAACCTCTGAAGTACCTTTTTCAAATACCCCTTCTGTGTCAAGCTCACCTTGCCACTCCTTCGGTCTCGTATGATTTTCATGCCTAGTATCTTCTTTGCTTCACCAAGATCCTTCATCTCAAACTCAGAAGATAAGTCTCTTTTCAGTGTATCAATTGCAGATCTAGACTTTGAAGCAATAAGCATATCATCTACATATAATAGTAAATAGATATACTCTCATGTAGGTAGCTTGTTGCAATACACACATGGGTCATAATGGCTACGTGTGTACCTCTTTCCTCTGATGAAGCTGTCGAAACGCTTATACCATTGTCTAGGAGACTGTTTTAACCCATACAGCGATTTCTTTAGTTTGTACACCATGTCTTCTTTCCTGCAGTCTTGAACCCTGTCGGCTGAAACATATAGATCTCCTCATCTAGATCGCCATGGAGAAAGGCGGTCTTTACATCGAGTTGATCAAGGTCCAACTCGTACTATGCTACTAGAGCCAATACGATGCGAATTGAAGAATGCTTTACAACAGGAGAAAATACCTCGTTGTAGTCAATTCCTTCTCTTTGTGCATAGCCTTTTGCTACCAATCTAACTTTGTAGCGTACCATATCTTCTTTGAGAGATCCCTACTTCTTTGCGTACACCCACTTACAGCCAATTACCTTCTTTCCTTTGGGCAACCTTGTGAGTTCCTAAGTGTCATTTTTGTATAGAGACTTCATCTCTTCTTCCATGGCATCTTTTCACATCTTCAACTCTGAACTAATTTCAGCTTCTCTGTAGGTAGATGGGATAGCCTCTTCAACGACCGAAAGAGCATAAGCAATAACCATATCTGTAGTGAGCCAACCTGGTTTACGCGTGTTTCTTCTTGGTCTTCTAACTGCACTAGAATCAGGAACATCACCCATGATCTGTTCTTGATCCTCACCAACATCAGCATCTACTTCTCTACTTGATCATTACCTTGTGTCACCCTAGGCATGATCCTCAAAGATGTTGAACTTTCTAGAGATAGCGGATTAGCATCATTCTCCACCTGCTGCGATACTTCTTTGATCTTGATAATCTCCACCTGCTGAGAGATCTTAGGCTTCAATATCAAAGCCTCATCAAATGTGACATCTCTACTGAAAATAAACTTCCTGTCCGTAGAATCTCAGATCTTGAATCCTTTGATTCCCTTCTTGAAACCGACGAATAAGCCCTTCTTTGCTCTTGGGTCTAACTTATCTTCTTTAACATGATAATAGGTTGGATAATCAAATACCCTTAGCAAATCATAATCAGAAGCAGTTTTTTCTGACCAAACCTCTAGAGCAGTTTTCCCTCCTATTGCAGACGAAGGCAACCTGTTAACAAGATAGCAAGCGTATGCCAAAGCCTCAGCACAGAAATTCTTTGCTAAACTGGCATTAGATAACATACAACGGACCTTCTCTAGTAAAGTCTTGTTCATCCTTTCTGCTACCCCGTTCTGTTGCGGTGTTTCCCTCACTGTGAAGTGTCTTTCTATGCCCTCATCAAGACATAGCTTAAGGAAAGGATCTGACTTATATTCCCCTCTATTATCTGAACGGAGGACCTTGATTTTCCTTCCCGTACTTCTCTCCAAATTCTTCTTCCACTTCACAAATAATTCTAGGACTTCCCCTTTGTGCTTCATGGTATATACCCAACATCGCTTAGAATAATCATCAATGAAAGTCACAAAGTAGTGGTTACCTCCAATTGATGCAGTCTTGGTAGGTCCCCAAACATCTGTGTGACATAATCCAGAATCCCCTTGATGCAATGAGTTGTTGTGCCAAATTTGACCTTGGTCTTCTTTCTGATGACGCAATGTTCACAAAACTCCAGCTTGCAGGTTCTGGCACCTTTCAATAATCTTTGTCTTGCAAGAGCTTGCAAAGACTTTTCACCTGTGTGTCTCAGCCTCATATGCCATAGCCTGGTTGAGTCTTCATCTGAATCAGTAGAAGTAGCCACTTGCCCTGTAACAGTACTACCCTTCAAGTAGTAAAGATTGTTCTGGCGAACGGCCTTCAGCAACACCATCGAGCCTTTGATCATCTTGAGGACTCCATCCTTTATTGATACCACAAGACCCAATGTCTCCAAAGCTCCAACAGAGATAAGGTTTCTCTTCAGTTGAGGTACATACCTCACTTCCTTCAGTTCTCATATCATCCAATCGAACATCTTGATCTGGATTGTTCCTACACCTTCCATGGTTCATGGATGATCGTGGCCCATAACAACGAACATCCCTCTAACTTCTCAAAACTAGAAAACCAATCCCTATTCGGGCACACATGGTATGTAGCACCAGTATCCAATATCCACTCATTTTTTCCTGAGTAGCCAATGATAGGAGTAGTAACAGAGAACGAGAATACCGATGAGTCCGAGTCTGATCCACCTGCCTGTGAGGTACTCACCACTTTTGCAAGGTTTGCCCCAGTATTTGACTCCTTCTTCCCTTTGGCCTTTGAACAGTCAACTTTTCAGTGCCCTAATTCTTTACAGAAGGCACACTGGTTCTTCTTCAGATCTTTATAACCTGGCCTGAACTTTGATCTCCCTTGATCACCTTTGCCCTTCCTATATGAACCTCTGCCTCTTACTGCTAATGCCTCTACTGATGTGCTTGCCTGAGAAGACTGTCTTTCTTTTCTCCTCGTCTCATAATTAACCAGAGCAGACGACACTTCATGATAGTTAAGGGATTGTCAACCATTTATGAAAGTTAAAGAAAAAGTCTTATACTCCTTTGCAAGAAGAGAGTTCAAGAGAATTACCGCTTTATCTTCTTCATTTACCTCCACATCCACATTAACTAAATCCATAAGAAGCTTTGTGTAGCGATTTAAGTGTTCATTGACGGAGAATCCTTTCTTCATCTGAAAACCATACAACTTACTCTTCAGCTGTAGTCTGGATTCAATACTTTTAGTTAGATACTTTCTCTCTAGGATCTCCCACAACTGCCTCGCAGATGTTTCGTGTAACACAAGGTATTTGATTTCTTGTGTTAGACACGATCTGATTAAGCCACACGCTGATCGGTTCATTTTATCCCAATCTTCTTTAGTGGTTGTGTTTCGCTTCTTCTCTAATCGTAGAGTGTCTTCGAGATTTGATGCCGTCAGTGTATCCATCACCTTGCACCTCCATATACCAAAGTTGTTCGTGCCATTGAATTTCACCACATCAATCCTCGGATGCGGATTCATAATTCTCACCGATGTACTTTCTTCAGCCATCTCCTTGATTAGATCCTCAATGTAATGCGGAAACAAACGGAGTTAGATAAAACAAATTTGATAAAGATCGGATTTTTATCTCCTCACGAAACCCTAGATGAGTTTCTGAATAGATCTATTCCTTGAATTGATTCTTTGAGCACTTCACACACTGTTTTGAGATCGACACGCGATCCCACAAACAGTCCCAACGCTGATCCGAGATTGACACACGATCTCCGCCAATCAGCAACAGATGCCCTTAGAATCACCAGATGATCCCACGACGAACCTGGGATGCTCTGATACCACTTGTTGTGCGTAGATTAACAAACTCTTTGAGAAACCCTTAAGCCACAGATTCTATCGAGAAGAACTACCAACAGTAAGAACAATAAAACAATGGGAGAAAACCAAACACAAGATTTAACGAGGTTTGGCCAATTTTGCCTACGTCCTCGAGGTAAGGAAGAGAGATTTCTTTATTGATTCGATAATCAATACAATTGCAAGCATTACAATAGAAGAGGGCCCTGCCCCTCTATTTATACCCAAGGAACCCTAGAGCAATCAGATTCTGAATTGGACTCGTTTCCAATTTAGAACACTTTCCAAATTCAGCCCAGATCCGTTTGTCGGTTGACCGGCCGGTCGACCGACCCAAGTCCCGGTCGATCGTGCCGGTCGATCGTGCCCAACTGAGAGTTAGGTCATGTCAGTCGGTCGACCGGGCGGTCGACCGGCTCCTTCTGCGATCGACCGGGCGGTCGACCGCGATGGCCTGTGCATGTTGGTGCACACCGGTCAACCGCCCGGTCGACCGGTGTCTGCTGCTGCTGTTTCTTTGCCTTGGCTTCCTCGTTGTCGACTTCCTCCCTCTCTCTTCCTTCAACAAATTGGTATCATAGAGCGTCGATTTGTTACAACAGTTGATGTCAGATCATATCAATTTCGCGACAGGCAGCCATGTATCCCTTAGCTCAGCAGAAGGGCAATAACTTTTTCTTTTTTGAGAAGCGGATACTATCACATGTGGAAAAATAGAAAAAATAAAAATAATTCCACTCCCTTATCAATTGTTAATAACATGTAGAGCTGAGACATGGGGGAAAAAAATTGTCATGTGTGTGAAGATTTGTCATGAACGAAGCAAACAGCCAAACTGAGGTAATTGCCTTCGAAAATTTAGCTTGCAGTAACTTTTGGCTTCATATGAAAATTTCATAGAGATATGATTGATTCATTTGTGTGCATTGGCGTAGAGGCATACACGTGAATTGAGGCAGGAAACAAATACGCACGGATTAGTTGCATGCTAAACAAAATAAAATGCCCATTTTTCGAAGGAAAAAAGAAAAGTTACAACAAATACATCTCATTTTTCAAACGAATTACAGTCTAATTCGACGTATTTGAGACACGAGGGTCCACTTCCAATGCTAGAGCCTTCTTCGTCTTCTTGAGCGCTTTCACCTCGCCATAGAAATAGGAAACAAAGCCCCAGACTGATAGTGCGAGAGCTAGCCCTTTCCCCCCGTTGAAGGTTTCATGGAAGAAGATGACTGCTAGAACCTCGGTCACAGGGATGAGCACCGCGACGATGATCCCCGAGAGCAGAGCGGAGGTGTAGTGGACGACACCTACACCCCGAGGTAGAAGAACTGAGAGAAGGTCGCAGACCAGATGAGCACCATGTAGTAGCTTGTTTCCCCTGATTTGAACTCCTTGCCTTCTTTCTGCACAGCCTACATATGCAATCAACATATAAATAAGACTACTGACAGAAAAACAGCGGCAACAAATTTGTGAATTTACTCTGGATTCTTGAAATTTGTCAAAGTACACCTATAATACTTGGGCCAAGAGAATTCTTCCTAGTACTAGTTATAACTCTTTAATAACAAGACGTAGTAACTCTCGTCCTCTTTAGAGTTGTACATGCATCGCAGTATCTATATTTAAGAGCTGACGAGCGATCGTCACCTGAAAGTCTTTGTTGACGATCATCCCCACAGTACAAAAAACAGTGGCGAAGAACCCCATCACCAGCTGCATCTCCATCACCAACGTATACGTTATCGCCTGCTTTGCCTTGGCGTAAGTCAGCTCCACCAGCGGCATCAGCAATCCATAGAGCGCGGCCGCCCCAAGCGTCATAACAAACCCTACAAAGTACTGCCCTTTCCCCTCACCCTCGGGCCGGTCCCCGTTGGAATGGATCCCCAACACGACCGCCCCGAGGCTCAGCAGCACGATCGCGTTTATGGAATAGGCACTGAACCTCTGCTTCACCAAGAGGAACGCAGACAGGGCAGTGAACCCGAGCTGGGTCGAGATGAGAAGAGAAGAGGTTGAAACTGGGAGGTAAGACAAGCCATAAGCGTAGAGGAAGTCGTCCAGGCCGATGAGGAGGCCGAGGACGGCGCAGGCCAAGAAGAGGGGAGCGGTGATGAGGAAAGTTCTTGTTTTTGGACGGAAGTTGAGGTTGAGGTTGAGGTTGAGGTAGAGGTTTTGTCGGCGGTGGCAGTAGGAGATGGAGAGAGGGATGAGGGTGAGGGGGCAGCCGGCGGTCTGAAGCCAGCTGGAGAGCCATATGCGGGTGCCGCCGTTCAAGAAGTAGAGGCGGAGGAGGAGGGGAGTGCCGGCAGCGCCGAGGGTGAGCAAGGTGAAATTGAGGATGATGAGTGCTTTCTTCAGAGTTTTGCTAGTACTAAGACTGTTTGGTACTTCTTGTTGTTGCGACTCGACCTCCATGTTTTTTTGAGCTTGTGATGTACGAGATTAAAGTTGTGTGTGTGTGTGTGTGTGTATGGGATTTAAATGGATGAATTGTTGAAGAAGAGAGGAAAGTGAGATTGGTGGAAGCGTGAGTGGGCACATGTGGGCCAAAAGAGGAGTCTAGCGTGACGTGTGCTTGTAATAACAGGGTGGCGTACATTTTTGCAATGATAGGGGGAGGTTTGAGAGTGTCGGTTCGGGTCATGTATGTGAGCGACACACTCATATCATAACGCATATTATAAAGATCAATTTGAATTGACAAATGTGATTGATCCTCTTCTAATATTATAAAAGATTTAAAGATTTTAAAGTTTTATTTTCTTGATACCTGACATCTTATCTAAGTGTTATTGCAGAGTTGACCGTCTAATATAATATGTGTGTGTAGCTCATACGCATGAACAAGATTGGCAAGTTGAGAGGAGGAAGTGTGGTTGCATTGGGCACTGAGATTGTTTGGGGGCCTTGAATATTGATGTGGATTTGATCATAAAAGAAACTCTTTGAAATGTGCATTAAACAAGATATTCACTTAGGAATTTAACGGACGTCCCAATCAAGTATATGCATTATTGAGTCTTGGCTCGTTGGTTAAACGAATGAGATTGTGATATTAGGCAATTGGGTACTTTGCGTAGATACCTGTCCGAGTTTACATTTTGAATTCAAAAGCTTTACTTTTATGATGATTAAAGTTGCACGTTGGGGAAGAACGAATCAACGATGTCTGGATTGCGGCAACTTTTATCTTTTCTCAAAATAATAGCACTAGTTAATTCTTTTTAATCTCAAAATATTATTTTGGTGGAGTTTTTCCGTCGCGAATGATTGGACAGCTGATCCATACCACAAGCGAGAATAGAAAAGTGGGGAGTGTGTGAATAAAAGTAACGTTCAATACATAAAAGGAGAGACACAAAATTTTTTTTATATGAAAACCCAAATCGAGAAAAAAAAAAACCATGAGGAGAAGGAGAAGAGTCTACTATAATTCTCAAGTTGTAGGAATTACAGAGAATTTGTTGGTACATCTCTGAGTTAGGATCGATTGGAAGGGAAGAACCCTTTTCTCGTTGGAGGTAAAGGTCTATTTATATTCAGCTGTCGGTATGGAGGCGGATAGGGTACTGGACAGATCTTTATAACTGCAGGATCTGCATCTTTATAATTGCATGATCTGCACATCAACTGATTTGTTGTAACGACCGTGACTTTTGGCACTCGACTGTGGGGATTGCATGTTGGAAATCTCGTCATCGTTCATAACTGTCTGCGCTGGGAAGCGTTACACATTATGAACGTGGAAGAGAAATGAGAGGCGTAACTGTAGGCGCACATCTCAGTGGCTATTTCTTGAAACTTTTGGAATGAAATTGGGAGCTTTGGATTGCAGATGGCTCAGAAGGGATGAAGGCGGGGCTGGAGGTTACTCCAGGATGACTTGAGAGGATTGAGCTTCCGAGGTGGAAGAGTCTTGGATATGAAAATTGATTTTAGTACGGTCTGGAGTGATTCGGGGAGGATGTGGAGTGGCAGAAGTCTTAGGATGGACCGAGAGTTATCGATGTCTATGGGAGAGACTTTCAATTACATGGACATATGCCATCATCTTGATGGGATTCAGTTTATGATCACTACATATGCCTTTCGCTCTTTCGCTCGCCGAAGCCTATAGGAGAGAAGTCAGAAGAGTAGAGTTGGTAAATACCCTTAAGTGTCTTGAGTTCTTCTTGATGTCAGTGAGCCGAGGAGTATTTGGATCATAAATGTGATCTGAATTGACTTAGAGGTCACACGACTGGCTGACAGTTGGCATGTCAATCGATTAGATTGCTCGAAATCTGTAATTGGTGTCCCTTCGAATCCATGTTCCATAATATCTAGGGATATGGTTCCGTGCTCAAGGAGTGGTGGTTGATTTGCTGCTAATTCGATTGATCGAAAATTACGGGTCATGGACCGACTTTTCGGGGATTGAGAATTCGAGTGGATCCAGTTTCGCTTCTCCTCCATCTAAAAATAGAATGGAGTCTTTGGATAAAAATCACATCTGTTTTCTTTCCCAGAAAATTCTTATTTCAAAATTATTCCTTCTCAGGTTCACTGCTATGTCTTTCTCCTTCTTCATTAGGTAGGAGAAGGAAAGGGAGAGGAGGGAGATGGAAGAAATGGTTGATAGGCCCTAGCTGTTTGGGAGCCTGATTGTCGTGATATGTCAGTCATCGTGATTAGCCCGTCATGAAATATCAATCATCGTGAATGGGCACCGCTATCAGGGGTGATATGGCTGCTTCAAGTTGGCTTGACCATCTGGTCTCCAGCTGGATTGGTCCGATTCCAACCTCGAGGCTTGGAGTACTTCTAGCGTGTACGAGGTAGGAATATGGATTGTCTTGGATAGTTACCAAAGAGGATTTAACTCTTTGGCAATCTTTCATGTCTTGGAGTCTTCATTCTGATCGGACACTGCTGCCTCGCGCTTGGAAATTCTCTTCTTGCGAGTATGAGGGGTGTTTTTGTCGGGATGTCTCCAATGAAGCACTCTTTCTAGAGCTCAGACTGTTTTCCATTGATTTTGCAAAGGGAAAAACTTACAAAAAAGATCGAGGAGCTAAATTACAAGTAACACAAAAGATTACAAGTAGATCTCCTCTGAGATTATGGAGAAGTGTGCCGGTAGGAGTCTGGTCAGCGCGCGACCACTTCGTCCCTTTGACGATGCGATCGATGAGACTCCCGTCTCGCCTGGTTCGGGGAATCGAAGAACAGAAGGTTAGTAGAACCCTCTTGTTATTTCTCAAAATAGCCTTCGCTTAGGAATTCCTTCTCGTCTGGTTCCGGTGATTCCTTGAGAAAAAGGTATTAGGGTATCAGCACCCTGATTAGAGAAGTGATTCTCTGAAGTCTCTGAATTTTTGGAAGCAAGAGAATAAATCTCTGTTTAGCCTTGTTGGATCACCTAGAGGGGGGGTGAATAGGTGATGGCTAATCTAATGGTCACTTAATGCCAAATAATGCGGAAGTAGAAACTATTATGACTTAAACAAACTATTTAAACTAAACACCACGTATAACACAAGAGTGTAGCCGAATTCCCCGTGAAGGGCTCTGGACTAACTCCTCTAGATTCCCTTAGATAAGGGTTGAGGTGCCGCGTTGGCTCTCTTGGTTAAATACAAGTGTTAGCAAACAACCCAAGCATGTATATCAAATAAACACACATGGTATATCAAGCATATAAAGATGAACACAATTTATGTATGCAAGATATAAATAAGAGATAGAGAGAGAGTGAGTAATCGCAAACACAAGGGATTTGTTTTGAGGTTCGAGCACACTTGCTCTACATCCCCGCCTTCGACACACGAAGGATTTCCACTATGATCGATCCCAATGGATCACTCCTTGGTGCCGCAACACCTACAAGCTCTCGGACTCTCTAGCCCGTACACACCGCAAGCCCCACAAGCTCGCCGAGGCCGCACCTCAAACAAGAGTTCACACACGAACTCGAAACAACCGCGAACGCACTCGTTCGCCTCCTCAAGGAACAAGAAAAGATCTCTTGGTGATCTAAACACTTTGATCACCAATAAAAACTCTCACTACAATACTCCTATAAGATGAATAATCAATGGGTTGCTCAAGTGTTTGTGTAAGAAAACAAGGAAAGAGATGGTGGAGGAAAACTCAAGAAAATCTCTTTTAACACTCTTGATAAACTCTCCTTTTGATTGGAAATTTGCTCTAAAACAAGTGGAGAAAACCTCTTAAAAGAGTTGGGAAAATTGGTGAAAAATTCACTTAAAAATCTTAATCAAAACAGCCCCCAAATGCCCCATTTTATAGAGTCTGAAAAACTAGCCGTTGGGGTCTGTCAGGCCTGTCGGACGACCACCCGGTCATCCGGCCAACGGTCATATTTCAGACCGTTTGAGCCATCGGTCGACCGGTCGGTCGACCGAGACAGGATGCAGAGAGTAAGTCTCTCTGTACGGTCGACCGCTCGGTCGGCTGGGGCCTTTCCAGAGAGCAGAGCTCTCTGGACGGTCGACCGGGTCGGTCGGCCGGCCCGCCTGTCAGAATTGGCGTGCATGTCTGTGCACGTCGGTCGACCCTGAAGGTCGGCCGACTTCAAGCTGCGGTCGACCGTCCCGGTCGACCGGCTGAAGCCAGGAAACAAGGTTTAAGGGATTAAAAACTTGGTCTTTTTGGCTCACATAAAATCCCATAAAATCACAGAAAGTTTACAAAAATAGTTTTACAAATATACTTTGATAATCAAACATGCTTGCACAAAATCAAGGCATGTTACAAA
Organism: Agave tequilana; assembly: GCA_038442645.1. NCBI lineage: Eukaryota > Viridiplantae > Streptophyta > Magnoliopsida > Asparagales > Asparagaceae > Agave > Agave tequilana. The sequence goes on from JAVJIF010015166.1 coordinate 47,495, forward strand.
TGATTTGGACTATTTTTGTAATATGGAAAAATTGGCTCAAATGAAAATAGTATTTTCCAAAATTAGATTTTTCAAAACTTGTTTTTCCAAAACTTCTCCAAATACAAAAACAAGATATTTTAAACTCTTTTAAAGCATAGAGTGTATGGATATGATCCACTACACAAACATGGTAAAATATCTATATTTTTGACATTAAAGCTCTAAACATGGCTTTGGATAAAACATATAAACTTGAATACCAAAACCGAAAAGATATTTTTCTAAAGGAAAATCTTTTCTAAAACAAACTAAATCAAGAGTGTGTATGCAAATAGATACTTGAGCAATCCACCAACTATTCTATCCTTTACATTTTAACTAAAAACAAATCTTACTAAACAAACCTAGACACAAGTCTTTATCTTCTTGAAGTCTTCACTTGAAGCCTTCTCATCTTCTTGACTTGGTCCAAACACCATGCAAGCTCCAAAACTTGACTTTAAATCCTTTGTTGAAGCTATGCACCTACTAAGATCTTGATCATGAATCTGTCACTAATTAAACACAAGATCATTAGTACTATAACTACATGAGTTGATCATCATCAAAACTAGAGTGATGGGCTTTCGGTCCAACAATCTCCCCTTTTTGATGATGACAAAACTCATGAAGTTATATATGAATGGATTAAGTAAAGCTTCAAGGAAGCTCCCCCTTAACTCATGCATGACAAATAAATAATAAATATGTAATGAATGGCATGTATGCAAAGCTAGGAGATAAACATGTTTATGAGCATTCATTGAAACAAATCAAATCAAATTCTTTTTCTCCTATTTGCAAAACAAAACATATATGCATAAACATAAATTCTTTTATAAAAACATGCATATATACCAAATACCTCTCCCCTTTTTTGTCAATCATCAACAAAGGGGTTAAAGTAAAAACAAAATCAAATAAATTTTTCTCCCCCTTTTTGTCCGAAACAAGGAACCAATGAAGGGGTAAACATAAATCAATCATAAATGATTATATACGATATACATTCATGAAGAGGAAGGCGTTAAGTTAGCTTCCCTACACATATACATTACATGAAGAAGGGATGACAAGCCCGAATTCACATAACACATATTATGTAATACATAAGAGGAGATGTGAAGCTTCCCCTACACACGTGTATCACATAAAGAAGAGTTGTCAAGCTCCTCAATATATAATACACTCAACATTAATCTATATGTAGAAGAGATGTTAAGCTCTCCTTGCATATAGGCAATACAACTCAAAAATTTTGAATTTTTCTCATAAAACAAAATTTTGAATTTTCTCAATAAAACAAATCTTGAGAATTTTTCTTAAAATTTTATTTTCTTATCATAAACAACTTTGTGCTTTAAACATGTAAAATAAATTTTAACTCAAGCACAAATAACTCATATATATGTATGAAAAATGAGTATACCAAATGAAATTGATACATACATATATAAGTAAACAAAATATGAGTGTATACAAAAATAGAGTCAAATTGATACCAATTGAAATGATTCAATGATACCAATTGAAACAATAATAGGATCATGTGTATATCTCATAAAATTGAAGAATAAATAACTAGTTAAATTAATTTTTGAAGAAAAAAACTAGTTAAAGATCCTTCAAAAACATGAAACCAAATCATATGTATTTCATGAATCATACCAAATACACAAGAGATGATACTCAAAATCGATTAAGCTCACAAAAGTGTTCATGAATCAAAGTCATGACAAAACAAATGAAGTATGAGTGTACAAAAATCATGTAAATAGCATTTTCATGAAAATAGTCATTAAGGCTCAAAATGATCAAAACAAATTATTCATTTTATTTTATCAAACAAAACATGAAAACTTATTTTTCATTAAAAACAATAAACTTCTACGTATATGTATGATTTATCTAAATCTAACAATATGCATACATATCCTAAACATAAAACGAGTCTATTAATAGTATTTGCATGAAGGCAAGAGACTCAAAAAGGATATACATGTATATTTATTAGATTTGAATAAAAATGCATATACATGAAGTAAAAACACGAAAATTGACAAAACAAGTGTAAATGAGGAAATCATCAAAACTAGGCTATACATGTGCATATAGTGGGTACAAATGAGCATGAAGTGCAAACATATATGAATCAATTTGTTGCTCACTACTTGTACATGTATAAATCTAAGTTTTAATAAAATCTACATCTAAACATGAATTTACCACATGAAGCACAAAAACATGAACATGCTATATGATGTCAAAAATGTATAAGCATGTAAATAAACTAAGAGTTTAGAAATAGTTACCAACTAAGGAACTATGTTCCAAAACTTTAAACATGATGGTTGACCCACCAAACCTCCTTGATAGCGGTGCATCAAATGTATGTCCTTCTAGTCCATGCATCCACCATTAAGGCACCATTCCTCTCACGTCGTGTGAGAGCCCTCACCTACATCAAAAACACATGGTGGGAGTTTTGGTACCCATTTTTTCTTGGATCCTCGGGGGTTAGATTTGTAAGGGACCCAAACATATTTATTAGCAAAATTAATATGATGCAACTTGTTAAAACAAAATTTTGCTAAATGGCCTTTGTGGCCACAATGTGTACAAGTGTACACCTTGGTATGCTTATGTGTATGTGTATGATCGTGGCGTGCAACATAAGCATATGCATGAGAGTAATGTGCATGAATGTGTGGAGTTTGTTTCTTTGAAAACAAACACTCCAATCTAGAATGATTAAAAGCACAAGAGCTCAAAGTTGAGCTCAAACAACTAATCTTATTTTTCAAAACATTGATCTCACTATTATCAATGGTGGCATGTAAAGCATGGTGAGATTTAAAATCATTTTTCTTTTTTTTAGAAACATTTTCTTTTTTTTCTTTTTCAAACATTTTTCTTTTTAAAGAGTTGTTTTCTTGAAAAGCAACTTCTTTTTGTTTTTCCACCAAGATAATTTCATTTTTCAAAACCATATTTCCTTCACATAAATCATTCAATTTAGACATCAAGGAAATATTTTCATTTTTCAAAAACTCATTTTCTTTTTCAATGCATGCAACCTTATTTTCTAATGAATCTTTTTCATTAAGCATGCAATCAAATTTCTTTTTCAAATTTTTATTTTCTTTCTTAATCATGTCATATTTTTCAAGAAGAAGTTGACAAAAAGTGCTAAGCTCATCATATGACATGTTAACATCTTCTACCTCGGATTCGGTAGTTACCTCAAGGGGTTATCTCCTTGGACCATATAGCACATGTTGGAGGTGTCGCTTCTAACGTCCGAATCGCTCCCGGCATAATATAGATCTTTTTCGCCAAGAGAGGTGATGATGTTCCAAGCTACAAAAGCCGAATCAACATTAGAAACCCTAGATAAATAATCATCATTTAGGGTAGACTTTAAAGCATTAAGGGCTTTTGCATTAGCCTCAATATACTTGCTATTATTAACATAAGAATCATTAGTGGTAGCAAGATAAACATGAATGCCTAGGGCCTTGAGGTACATAGACATCTTCACCTTCCATATATGGATGTTAAGAATGTCAAAAGTGGGAGGTGACATGAAATCCATGGTGTGCGTACAAAATATTGTGATTAGCCTAAAAATGAGGATCTTTAACTCTAGTTTGTAAGACCTAAAATCAGAGCACTTGGCTCTGATACCAATTGTAGGATCACCTAGAGGGGGGTGAATAGGTGATGGCTAATCTAATGGTCACTTAATGCCAAATAATGCGGAAGTAAAAACTATTATGACTTAAACATTTAAACTAAACACCACGTATAACACAAGAGTGTAGCCGAATTCTCTGTGAAGGGCTCTGGACTAACTCCTCTAGATTCCCCTAGATAAGGGTTGAGGTGCGGCGTTGGCTCTCTTGATTAAATATAAGTGTTAGCAAACAACCTAAGCATGTATATCAAATAAGCACACAAGGTATATTAAGCATATAAAGATGAACACAATTTATGCATGCAAGATATAAATAAGAGATAGAGAGAGAGTGAGCAATCACAAACACAAGGGATTTGTTTCGAGATTCGAGCACACTTGCTCTACATCCCCGCCTTCGACACACGAAGGATTTCCACTATGATCGATCCCAATGGATCACTCCTTGGTGCTGCAACACCTACAAGCTCTCGGACTCTCTAGCCCGTACACACCGCAAGCACCACAAGCTCGCCAAAGCCGCACCTCAAACAAGAGTTCACACACGAACTCGAAACAACCGCGAACGCACTCGTCCGCCTCCTCAAGGAACAAGAAAAGATCTCTTGGTGATCTAAATACTTTGAACACCAATAAAAACTCTCACTACAACACTCCTATAAGATGAATAATCAATGGGTTGCTCAAGTGTTTGTGTGAGAAAACAAGGAAAGAGATGGTGGAGGAAAACTCAAGAAAATCTCTTTTAACACTCTTGATAAACTCTCCTTTTGATTGGAAATATTTGCTCTAAAACAAGTGGAGAAAACCTCTTAAAAGAGTTAGGAAAACTGGTGAAAAATCCACTTGAAAATCTTAATCAAAACAGCCCCCAAATGCCCCATTTTATAGAGTCTGAAAAACTAGCCGTTCGGGTCTGTCAGGCCTGTCGGACGACCGCCCGGTCGTCCGGCCAACGGTCATATTTCAGACCGTTTAAGCCATCGGTCGACCGGTCGGTCGACCGATACAGGATACAGAGAGCAAGTCTTTCTGTACGGTCGACCGCTCGGTCGGCCGGGGCCTTTCTAGAGAGCAGAGCTCTCTGGACGGTCGACCGGGTCGGTCGGCCAGCCCGCCTGCCAGAACTGGCGTGCACGTCTGTGCACGTCAGTCGACCCTGAAGGTCGGCTGACTTCAAGCTGCGGTCGACCGTCCGGGTCGACCGGCTGAAGCCAGGAAACAAGGTTTAAGGGATTAAAAACTTGGTCTTTTTGGCTCACATAAAATCCCATAAAATCACAGAAAATTTACAAAAATAGTTTTACAAATATACTTTGATAAACAAACTTGCTTGCACAAAATTAAGGCATGTTACAAATGATTTGGACTATTTTTGTAATATGGAAAATTGGCTCAAATGAAAATAGTATTTTCCAAAATTAGATTTTTCCAAACTTGTTTTCCAAAACTTCTCCAAATACAAAAACAAGATATTTTAAACTCTTTTAAAGCATAGAGTGTATAGATATGATCCACTACACAAACATGGTGAAATATCTATGTTTTTGACATTAAATCTCTAAACATGGTTTTGGATAAAACATATAAACTTGAATACCAAAACCAAAAGATATTTCTCTAAAGGAAAATCTTTTCTAAAACAAACTAAATCAAGAGTGTGTGTGCATATAGATACTTGAGCAATCCACCAACTATTCTATCCTTTACATTTTAACTAAAAATAAAATCTTACTAAACAAGCCTAGACACAAGTCTTTATCTTCTTGAAGTCTTCACTTGAAGCCTTCTCATCTTCTTGACTTGGTCCAAACACCGTGCAAGCTCCAAAACTTGACTTTAAATCCTTTGTTGAAGCTATGCACCTACTAAGATCTTGATCATGAATCTGTCACTAATTAAACACAAGATCATTAGTACTATAACTACATGAGTTGATCATCATCAAAACTAGAGTGGTGGGCTTTCGGGCCAACAAGCCTCTCTCTCTCTCTCTCTCTCTCTCTCTCTCTGTGCGCGTCCTTTCGCGTCGTGTGGAGGTCCTCTCTCCTTGTGCCCCTGGTGGGCTATTTATAGGGAGAGCAGGGGTATAATTGTCCCTTGAAAATATGGAAACAGATTGAATCAAATCTGTTCAAATCTAGAAAGTAGCCTTGCTGCGAGGCTAGAATCAGCTTCTGCGAAGCTAGAAGTAGCAGGTAAATCGGTCTCCTGATTTGTTTTGATTCTTTTCATATAATTGGAAGATCTCCCTTGATCCTCTTACTCGTTTTAAGAGAGTCAAGAGATCATGGTAAGCAACTGCCAAATTTGATCTAAGATTTGTTCTCGATTGGATTTGATCTTGATCCTGAATAGATTTGATCTCATCTGGAGATTCAATTGGTCAAAGGTTGATCATAACAGACCCGCAGCGGAGCTGCCGCATCGAGCTCGCAGCGGAGCTGGAAGGAGCATCTAGCGAAGTCAGAAGAAAGCTCTTCAGCGGAGCTAGATAATATCTGTGGCGAAGCTACCGAACATCTTTCCACGCGGATGCGTGTGGCTTCGAGCGAAGCTAACTCTCTGCGGAGTTAACTGAGTACTTCAGGCGAAGTTGTAAGTTAGCTTCCTGACGGAGCTGTGAATGGCTTCAAGGAGAAGTTAGGTGATCTTAGCGTCTCAGGCGAGGCTATTCCTTTGGGCTCATGTGATGCTAAGTGCTAGCATCTTAGACCTGCTGAGGTCTGTTTAGAGACAATCCAGAGCTCACTGTCTGCTTTACTGGATCAGTAGAGTCCAAGTTGCTTGTTTTTTCCTCAGGGATGGGTGAAAACTAGTTGCCAGCTTATCTGTCACTTGTCTTTTGTAAATGTCAACAAGTACAGAACTGGTCATCAGCTTGTCTGTCACTTGTCTTTTGTAAATGTCAACAAGTACAGAGCTGGTCGTCAGCTTGTCTGTCACTTGTCTTTTATAAATGTCCACAAGTTTAGACATTGTTCAGGCCAGTCAAGATCTTGTGTCTTTTTTAAAGTGTCAATAAGACCCCCTTCAAAGTTTTCGAAAGTTTGCAATGGAATGACTCAGACTTCGAAATACTTTGAATTGCTTTGATCGGTGGTATGTGAAGTACGAACGTCGCCATGGTGGTTGAGTTCAGCTTCGCTTTTAATCCTGCTTTGGGATAAATTCGCCGAAGAATCGTGTAGATTCGCGATTCTGAGTAGCTTCGCATCTGGGCAGCTTCGCGTCCGGGTAGCTTCGCGTCTGAGTGGCTCCGCATCCGAGCCTTTCGGAATAAGTTCACTTTGGAATGCTGTTCCTTTCCCGAGGCCAACAGCCTTTTGGCTAGTTACGAGAAGGATTATTTCCTTTCTGAAGTTGAAATAACTTCTTTTGGATTAATCGAGGGAGATCATTCCTCCCTTGCGCATTTCCGAGGGAAACTGTTCCCTTTCTCAAGACCCAGTAAATTCATATTGACGAGGGAGATCATTCCTCCCTTGCGTGTTTTCAAGGGAAACCATTCCCTTTTTCAAGGCTCAATAAATGCCTTAAATTCGCTCGCGCTTTTATGCTTGAAACTGCAGCGGTGCGCTCAGACCATAAGGCCTATAAATAGGACACCTGAGGTCCTCTGAAGAGAAGCGGTCTGCTCATATCTTCTCTTGATTATTAGAGAGAGATACTCAGATCTCTGAACTAGTGGGAATGCCCACTCTGGTCCTTATCCGGCTAAGAACCGGTGAGTCTCGGTCATCCAGAGACTTTACCAATGAATTGATAACTTTGAGGGAGTTTATCTCCCTTAATTTAGCTTTAACAGCTGCCTCAGGGATTGATTTCCCTTGCTCTTCATTTTGTATCTGACTGATCTACAGAGAAGGGTTTTAGCCCTGTTTTCCGGCTTCCCGGCGAAGCTATCTTTTGAACAAAGAAAGATCATTGCATGCTTGCTTGCTAAGTTTGCCACACAGGCAAAACTTGGGACTTAGTCTTTTCAAAGTTGAGCCAGTTTTGCCATATAGGTGGGGTCAAGATTGCGTCCCTCAGGATCAGTCTAGCTTAGCCATATAGGCGAGGCTAGAACCTGGCTTATGCTGAGCTAGCCCATCATCACTGTGCAAGCGAGGCTATCCTCTGCTTAATTGAAACTGGAATCCATTGTTAAACTGCAACTGAATCGGATATAAATTGCTTCGCCCTAAAGAATTTGACTTAGCATTTCACTTTTGCAGCTTTTCCTTTGACTTACTGCTAACTTGTTTCAGTTTGCATTGCAGTGAGCTATGTTCGCCAGCCTTTGAAAGAGATCGGAGACTTGTCTCTTGCTTTTCTAGTTAAAACTTTAATACTAAGCAGGAGGAACAAACTGGGGCAGCTGATGTGTGTTCCCAGAAGAGGTTGGCAGTCACTTATCCGAGATGATCCACTTCGAGGCGAGGCTGGTAGCCGCTTATCCGAGATGATCCACTTCGGGAAAGTGGACGTCACCTGTAAGGTCTCTGATCCTTCCATTGCCAATTTTCATCAAGAAGATCCCGCCTTATGGTGGCAACCGGTCCTTTGCCAATTTTCATCAAAGACGATCCAGCTCCTTGATGGCAAAGTCTGCCATTATGCGAAGGATTACGGCCTTGTGCAGGAGGAAGGCCTTTCGTGTCCAGTTAGTTAAGCTTGAAAATAGATAGGACCACTTGTACGCCTTTTGAGCAAATGATTCTGTTGTATGAAACACAACCTTGATGTAGTAGTATCAATGTACCTTCCCTTTTAAGTCAATAAGAGTTCAGTTTCTACTTATCTGATTTGCTTCTCCTTCTTTTCCATTTGAAGTGGACCGGCGGAGCTAAACTTCATACGAAGTTAAAGACATGACCCCATCAGAACTAGGAATGAGCTTCTAGCGAAGCTAGCATGAATTCTCTGCGAAGCTCGGGCTGTGCTTTTAACGGAGCTAAGGTATGCTTTTTAGCGAAGCTATCGATACGTCGCGCTAAGTCAGCACTTGACTCGTGGCGGAGTTAGCCCTTAGAGTGGGGCTGAATTAACGCTTCTCGGGAAGGCACTTTAGGCGCCGTTTCAAATTAATTTGAAACGACAGCTTGTGCTCTTTTCGAGGCATCGTTTAGGTAATCATCAGCCTATAAAAGCCTGATCGAGCTGACAGAGAAGGTCATCACTTCTCTTTGAAATTTCCAGAGCACCTGACTCTTTTCTTCTTCTTTCTTCTTTACTTGAGAATCCAAGAACCTCCTCTGTTCTTCAATGGCTCCCAAGAGACGAGCAGGAAAAGAGATCGCAACCTCTACAACGGAGGGTCCTTCTTCTCCTCCGGTCATCGAACGACCGATCGCCGGTAGGGATCTTTCCTTTGATTAGAGATTTTCATCTTTCTCTTAAAGCCAATTCCTGGCTGTCTTTCGATGAGTCTAGAATGATCAATTATGATCTGTTAATCTTACGAAATTTGGTTCCCTGAATTTTCCTAGATTTCTTGATTGGGAATCTAAGAACTGAAGAGTCCTTCTTTAAGCTTCCAGGCGAAGCTATCCCTTAGACGGTTTATATCCTGTTGAATGACAGGATGCGAAGCTGTCCTTCGAAGTGTAACTGAAAAGGACCTTAATGCCCTTAAAATAGTCTTTAAGCAATAACACCTTTCTGACGAAGTTAGCCCCTGGGGCTTTGCCGCATTCTGTTAAGCTTCCAGAGCGAAGCTAACACTTTGACATTTTCCTGCATCCTGCCTTCGTGTGGAGTGCGGAGTTACGCTGCAGCTGCGAAACTAAGCTTCAGGGCGAAGCTATTATTAGGCCAGCTTAGCTCGGAGAGCGAGGCTATGCCTTAATAAAAGTTGCATTCTCATTTTAGCCTTTGTTTGGCTGATGAACTAATCATAGATTTTCTTTGCTCTTGCAGTGCACTATACTCCTGGTCCTCTGAACAGTCTCTTTGGCACAGGTAGGGGGCTAGATGGCAATGTCAGCTTGCAGTTTCAAGGGCAAGCTTCGCTGTTCAGCGAGCGAAGCTCTGCTGCCCGGGATACACTTATTCATGGTGGGGATCAGCGCGCCATGAGGAGCATCTTAACTACTACTCCCCTTAAAGATTCTGACCGAAGAATCTAGGGAAGCCCAGCTTCATGTTTGGAGATGCGGCGCCAGACCATGATCGCCAGCTGCTAGCCGGAGAGGGGCAATGGATTTTCCAATTAGATGGCGAGAAGTTCTATTTCCCGTCTAGCAAGCGGTATTTCCCTTGTCCTTCTTTCAATGCTTGACGAGGACTCGGAAGATGCAGTGGCAAGTGAGTCGGACTACTGAATCCGTTCATGTAGGAAAGTTGATAATTCCATCTCCCGGTTACACAAGAGAGGGGCCTCCTCGCTACATAATGGGTCTCCACCCTGGGAATGTACTCCCAGACATCCCAGTGGAAGAAAATCCTGCGGTGGCTCAGACATTCGAAAATCAATTCTTTAAGGTTCGTGGTAACTATCCAGCCACTGATTTTAGGACTCCAGGGTGGATTCATCCTCCGAAAGCATGGTGGAGGGATTTGACTCTATATGTCCTTGCTCATTTCGAGGAGGATCTGGAGAGGCTGAATCTTTATGAGGCCGTCAGGGCGACCTGTTATGGCATTTAGATGAGCGTAGCGAACTTCTATGCCATCTTTGAGTTATACTGTCCGGCTACAGGGACTTTCTTCACCCCTGTTGGCGAATTGGGTATGGCTCTGTATGAGATGTGGGAAGTCTCTGCTTTACCCTTGGGGTCTCTCCCATACGAAGAATACTTCCCGTGCGAGGCGGAATTGGCACTTCTGGAGAAGCAGGAGCCCGCCTTGTTTGAGACCTACCGGGAGTTAATGTGCCACTTGTACATTTGTTCCAGTATGCATGGGATCAGTAAGGGAGCTTCATGCAACTTGAAAAGCTGGGGAGATTATTTGTTCCCTGACATGAAAAAATACTCTTGAAGCGGCTCATTGTGGAGTTCCTGATGAAGACATCTTTCGCTGGATGCAAGAGCATTCTCAAGCGGATCTAATTCTGAAAAAAGATGATGGCCCCTATGAAAAAGGCGATATTCTTTGGAGTTTCCACCACCAGGCTCATCGGCCGACGTCCCGGAAGGCACTTCTGGCTGGTTTCTTGACGGTCTTGTTGAAGAGATGTGTGATGCCATCTTCATCGGGTGACGTCATTCATCCGACTGTCTTGTTGCCTGCCGTTCGTCTAGTCCATGGTCGTTCTCTTGGACTCCTTCCAGCCATGGTGTGCTTTATTCAGAGAGGCCTTCGCGCATTAACAGAGGCTTTCTGTAGGCCACCAACGACGAAGTGGGGAAAGGGGACTAATTTACCCTGCGACGGACCAAACCCCATAATAGGCCTGCCATATACTTATTTGATGGCGTGGTTCGCCCTTCACTGTCCTTCCATGATCGAAGCCGGAGAGGACCCCCCAGAAGGTGTTCGAACAGTACTTCTCTGTCGATTCGAGGGATGTTCATGGTTGAAGACTTACATGGCTGCGGTCCGTAAGCTACTATGCCGCCATGACGTCTATAGCCTTTTCCGCTGCTTCCCCTATATTCGAGATGCGGGCTATGGTGAAGAGTTCAAGGATGTGGGAGAAGGGCAGACGTCATTAAGCTGGGGAATCTTTGAGTGGCTGGTCAGTATTCGGCCCTTACATTTGTTGTACAGAAGCGGGGACACCTGCTACCTGGAGCCCTATATTCCAAGTCGGTTTGCCCGTCAGTTTGGGTATGACCAATGTTGACTGAATTTTCCTGCACACAAAAATATAGTATTTTAGAATATGATGTGCAAGTCTCAGTTCTAATCCGCGGTAGCAGGGCTATGCGGGTCGTGATCCTCAAGGAGGGACTGCGATGGAAGCGTTAAGCAAGTAATCTCTAAAAATTATCTTTTTATTATTAAGTAGTGGTATTTACAATGGGTGGTAGAAAAGAATATGGAGAAGTTGTGATTTAATCTACAAAAATAGAATAAAAGAAAGAAAAGAAAACTAACCTTGGTTGGAGAAAATATGTGAAAACCTAACACTTTCTACCTTATTTCGGAGGCGTTGAACGCATAAACCATGGGATCGATCTCAGTCCGCTGTTCGCATTAGATCATCAAGCCTTGGGCAAGTATGAATTGATACGCCTCGAGGAGGAGAACATCTCCATGGAATATCGTTGGCACCACCAAGATTTGTTATACTTGTGGTTCGGTAATCGCTTGCATGCTCATCAAAGATCAACAGAAAGAAAGTAGAAAAGAAAAAGAGAACAAAAAGAAAGTAAAGCAATGACATAAATAAAAATAAAAATTACCTTCATTACTTGAAACAATGGAGAAGAGAAGCATACATCAGTGTCACCCTCAACATAGCCATCTCCCTCTCTTAAAAATAAAAAGAAACCCTAATTACAAAACTAGAAGAAAGAAGAGAAACCCTAAAAATCCTAACTTTGGCCCTTTGCTGGACGCTGGACGCCCCTTCTCTGTTACTCTGCAGGGGTATTTATAGGAGATATAGGAAGTAGAGTCCCAGTACAACTCCTCAATGAAAACGCATCGCCAACCGCCTCAGGATTGCCGCGGAATCTTGGATTTTGCCGCGGATTTGCGGCAGTTTTGTGGAATCTGGCCACGCGCTTTGGCGCGTGGCCTCACCTGGTCCGTCCATCTGGGCGCTTGCTTCTGGAAGTATGATCCTGGCTCTCCATATTGGGATTTCGAGATAACTTAGAAATCAAGTTACCTTGATCTCAATTATCCCAATCTTTTATCCACGAATTTCCTTCTTATCTTTGGCTTATATGCTCATCCTGCAAGAGTTTAGGGTTGGGTAGAATCTATCCTTCCCTCATCTTTAATAATTGCAACTTTAGCCCTTGTGTATTTGCAATTTTGACAATTGATATTTGCACTTTTACACCTGGGCTTCAATCATGGGCTTGGATCTGGGCTTTTGGGCTCTTTAAGCTTTATTTATTGTTAAAATAATAATTCGAGGCCTGCACACAATAAATTACAAATTATTAATAAATGTGCAGAATTAAATGAATAAATATGAAAATGTGATGGTAAATATGATGATAAAAATGCACTTTTCACTACCAATCACACCCCCACACTTATCTTTTTGCTCGTCCTCGAGTAAAAACAAAGAAAAAGAAAAAGAAATGAAAAGTTAATCTAACCTAACTCACTTTCGTAGGAATCACGATTGCACTTAGCACGTGCAACAAGCCGTTAAACCCCTAGGTTACCCTAGAGGACGAGTGTTGTCTCGTGAGGGTTTTCAGCGGATTGCACCCACAAAATCCATAAAAAGGAAATATTTGAATTATTATTGAAGAGACTAAGTAGTCTATAAGTTTTAGGATCCTCATTTTTATTCATTCTTTAAACTTAGTCTTAATAAAGTTAATTGTTTTCCATTTTAGGTAAGGGTCAAAATTGAACTTCTAATATAGTCTTTTTCGTTACCAAAAATCATATGCATCCTTATGTTTTTACTAGGAATTCCTTAACTTGGACTCTCATGCCTCTTTATATATATATTTTTTTTTCTTTTTTTTTATTTTTTATTTTTTAATATGTATAACGCATCTAATTTTCTTTCGTGTAAGCATCAAGGCTTCTTGAGGCCCTCATACCTAACTAATTGATTATTAGATGTGTTAATACATATATTATATTTTTTAGTCTTCTTAGGCTTTCTAATCCACCCATGTAACGAACTTAAAGTCAGTGGCTCCCAAACCGGTCGGCTTTAGGGCACCAGGTGAGAAAACACCCCGCGGACTCAAATTCGAATGAATTAGGCCACAAACTAAGGACTTTATTTTTATTTACTCACCTTTAGGCATGAATACTTATGCTTCTTGAGGCACATGTATCAGCTTAATTGGCGATATTTTTTTTTATTTATATTATTTTTTTATATGAGGCACAAGGTCTTTGTCTTAGAATCCTAGATATGCATTAGGTATGCACATTTCATTAAGGTAAAAATCAAGACTAATTATTTATTCAATTTCTCTCCTATACCTAAAAATTAAACAATTTATTTATTTTGACCAAGTTTTTAGAAATCCTAATCATGATTTTCCTAATCCTTAAAACTAACTTAGATTTCTTTCAAAAAATAAGTCAAAATATTTCCTTTTTATAACATTTTTTTTTAAAATTTTTTTTTCAGATTTTTTTTTTAGCAAATTTTTTGTTAGTTTCTACCTATGTTAGTATGTTAGTAAAGCCCACCCCCACACTTATTTCATGCATTGTCCTCAATGTATGAAATGAATGCATATATGCATGAAAAAGAACAAGGGAAGGCGGAAAATTACCTTAGGGGGTGGTTCCAGTGGTGGTCTAATTGGTCCACGAAATGCGGCCCAAACAAGATAACGTGGTAGTTCCCCGGCAACGGCGCCAATTTGTTGACTGAATTTTCCTGCACACAAAAATATAGTATTTTAGAATATGATGTGCAAGTCTCAGTTCTAATCCGCGGTAGCAGGGCTATGCGGGTCGTGATCCTCAAGGAGGGACTGCGATGGAAGCGTTAAGTAAGTAATCTCTAAAAATTATCTTTTTATTATTAAGTAGTGGTATTTACAATGGGTGGTAGAAAAGAATATGGAGAAGTTGTGATTTAATCTACAAAAATAGAATAAAAGAAAAGAAAACTAACCTTGGTTGGAGAAAATATGTGAAAACCTAACACTTTCTACCTTATTTCGGAGGCGTTGAACGCATAAACCATGGGATCGATCTCAGTCCGCTGTTCGCATTAGATCATCAAGCCTTGGGCAAGTATGAATTGATACGCCTCGAGGAGGAGAACATCTCCATGGAATATCGTTGGCACCACCAAGATTTGTTATACTTGTGGTTCGGTAATCGCTTGCATGCTCATCAAAGATCAACAGAAAGAAAGTAGAAAAGAAAAAGAGAACAAAAAGAAAAGTAAAGCAATGACATAAATAAAAATAAAAATTACCTTCATTACTTGAAACATGGAGAAGAGAAGCATACATCAGTGTCACCCTCAACATAGCCATCTCCCTCTCTTAAAAATAAAAAGAAACCCTAATTATAAAACTAGAAGAAAGAAGAGAAACCCTAAAAATCCTAACTTTGGCCCTTTGCTGGACGCTGGACGCCCCTTCTCTGTTGCTCTGCAGGGGTATTTATAGGAGATATAGGAAGTAGAGTCCCAGTACAACTCCTCAACGAAAACGCATCGCCAACCGCCTCAGGATTGCCGCGGAATCTTGGATTTTGCCGCGGATTTGCGGCAGTTTTGTGGAATCTGGCCACGCGCTTTGGCGCGTGGCCTCACCTGGTCCGTCCATCTGGGCGCTTGCTTCTGGAAGTATGATCCTGGCTCTCCATATTGGGATTTCGAGATAACTTAGAAATCAAGTTACCTTGATCTCAATTATCCCAAATCTTTTATCCACGAATTTCCTTCTTATCTTTGGCTTATATGCTCATCCTGCAAGAGTTTAGGGTTGGGTAGAATCTATCCTTCCCTCATCTTTAATAATTGCCACTTTAGCCCTTGTGTATTTGCAATTTTGACAATTGATATTTGCACTTTTACACCTGGGCTTCAAACATGGCTTGGATCTGGGCTTTTGGGCTCTTTAAGCTTTATTTATTGTTAAAATAATAATTCGAGGCCTGCACACATAAATTACAAATTATTAATAAATGTGCAGAATTAATGAATAAATATGAAAATGTGATGGTAAATATGATGATAAAAATGCACTTTTCACTACCAATCAACCAACTGTACGTGGGCAATCCAAACAGCAATCTGGCTTTCATGGGAAGTCTCATCGATGGAGCCCGCGCCTGGCGGTTCTTCATTCCTGGCTGTACCGAAGCGCGGCTGTGCATGCCGCTAAGGACTCCGAACCTTCTGATGACCCTGGGATTCTGCCAGTGGTATACGACCTCAAACTCCACACCCACCGGATTTTCTATTAATTCTTCTGGTGTGAAGTTAATTTCTCAGCGTTTGAAGCGGAAGGTCACTGAGAAGAGCAAGAGTGAAAGGGTTCGCGTCCCAGGCCTCTTGGAGTTCATTACCGTTGATGACAGTGAAGCCTCGGATGCAGGAAGTCCTCGCTTCGAAGCGGAAACAGGTGGTGAGGCTCCAGCCACTACTTCTGGCGTGGTGGGGACGGCCCCCATAGAACATGCCGATGTTGAAGAAGTGGAGGAAGAAGATCCCGACGTCCACTTCAAACAAAAACGAGAGGGTAGATCTCGTAGGAAGAGGGTAGTGAAGAAGCCTCGTCACTACGCTCCTACGGTTGTTGCAGAGGACGAATTACCTGCTGCGGCTCCTCCTCCTGCCCTATTAGTAACAGAATTGTTGGTTCCTAAACCGACTACTGGCGAAGCTGCTCCGGACCCGGGTAAGATTAGCTTCGTCCCTGTAATATACTTTTTATGTGTTCCGGACAGCTCATTATTTGGTTTGTGATTCAAGAACTGAGGTGGTGAGAAGCCCGAGAGCTGAAGCTGTCGGAGAACGAGGGGAGCATTATGATCCCTTGTTTACTTATAAGGAGGGCGATGAGGCTGGCTATTTCGCCGTCTCAGAAAAGTCCGGAGATGATGCAGCTGATGTAGGTCCTTCGGGCGCTGGGACTTCAAAAGGAAGTCCTGAAGCTTCTAGCTCCTTTGGGTGGATCACGGAGGGCTCGGCAAGCGAAGGTGGGCCGGCCATTCGTGTTGATTCCGCCAAAGATTTTCCTATGGAGCCCGTAGGGACTGATGCAGCCGTCAAGACGATTGAGGCGACATTATCTTTTGGTATTGTTTTGACCTTTTGACTCTTGCTATTTGTTATGCCCTGCCTAAACAAAGTCTTGTTGCAGGTGTTCCGCCTTTGGGTGCATCGACTTCAAGAGAGCCTACTCGTCTTCCTGAGGGATCCAGGGGTGAAGTAAGCACTTCGATCGCGGCGGATGCTGCTGAGTTGGATGCTTTGTATGGTGACCTGCCCTCTTATCAGCCTGAACCAGCCAGAGGAACTGAAATTGAGGGGACGGTAGTCACGAAACCAATCTCACTTCCAACTATATCGGTGAGTGAGATGCCATCAGTTTCGCCAGCGCCATCTATCTTGCCGGGTGCGGAGCTGAGGGTTATTACCAGTCCTATTTCTCCAACACTGGTGGTTGAGCCCGCTCTCCCAGAAATAGTCACTAGTCTGACCTCGGTTGTGGCTAGTGTACTGGTTTCAATGAAGACTCCTCCGAGATCACCGACGACCTCTCATGTTGCTGCAGCCAGTGCTTCTACTGTTCCTTCCACAGTAGTATCAATAAAGTCAGTGGAAACTGTTTCTTCAGGGGCTGCTCATCTGCCAGGAGTGATTGAGGCCGAGAATGAATTTGTGACTGAGTTAGTGGATAGCTTTTATAAAAGTTTGAAGCGTTCCATCGCTTTGATTTTGAAAGGCTCGACTACTTCATTCTCTGCTTTAAAGGTGGTCCTCTCCCGAAGCATTGAGAGTATCCGAGACTTTGGAGAGGATGACCAGGCCGCTGCATTAGAACTTCTGGTGGACCAACTTGAGAGGGATGTAGACGAATGGCAGCGTCTTAGCCATTCGGACCTGAAGTCTTCGGTTAACGAGCAGCTTGCGCACCTTGTTGGTCAAATGCATGAAGCTCATCTTGCCGCTCAGGAAGCCGCTAAGGCCATTTCTTCTGAATTGAAATCCTTGGAGACAAGAAAAGTAGAGCTCAGGGAAGCCATAGATGCTTCTAGCAATGCTCTTCTTGACGCTGAAGATAAAATTGAAAAGGCCAAGGAGATGATCAGGAAGGCAAATCTTCTTTTATCCAAGGCTGAACTAGTGCGTCTTGAAGAGGCTGCCCGGCTCGAGCAGCTTAGGGCTCAAGATGACAAACTCTTGCGGCAAGAGCTAGCTCAGAGGGCAACCTTGGTTGAAGTTGAAGCTCGCTTAGCCCAGACGGTAAGCTTTAATGAGGCCGAGTTGAGGTTGCAGGCTCTTGTCAGGGCTGCTGATGATAGGAAGACAAAACTGGCCATTCTTGAAGGACGGATCAAATCTTATGAAGCACCATCATAGCTTGTAATATATGCCTTCATGTATCCCTCTTTTTAGAATCAATGAAAATTGATTTCATTTTGACTCCCCATTTGAGAAAATAGTCCTTACTGGACAGAATAATGAGACTTGATTATCTGCCGGTTCAGAGGTCGCAATGACGTAACCGATTGAGAAGCCACCAAGCTCAAAGTAGACCTTGACGGACTGAAAGGTGAGACTTGGCTATCTGACGGTTCAGAGGTCGTAATGACATAACCGATTGAGAAGCCACCAAGCTCAAAGTAGTCCTTGCCGGACTGAAAGATGAGACTTGGCTATCTTCCGATTCAGAGGTCGCAATGACGTAACCGATTGAGAAGCCACCAACCTCGAAGTAGTCCTTGTCGGACTGAAAGGTGAGACTTGGCTATCTGCCAGTTCAGAGGTCGCAATGACATAACCTATTGAGAAGCCACCAAGTCCAAAGAAATAGTCCTTGTCGAACTGAAAGATGAGACTTGGCTATCTGCCGATTCAAAGGTCGCAATGACGTAACCGATTGAGAAGCCACCAAGCTCGAAGTAGTCCTTGTCGGACTAAAAGGTAAGACTTGGCTATCTGCCGGTTCAGAGGTCACAATGACATAACCGATTGAGAAGCCACCAAGCTCGAAGTAGTCCTTGTCGGACTAAAAGGTGAGACTTAGCTATTTTCCGGTTCAGAGGTCGCAATGACATAACCGATTGAGAAGCCACCAAGCTCGAAGTAGTCCTTGTCGGACTAAAAGGTAAGACTTGGCTATCTGTCAGTTTAGAGGTCGCAATGACATAACCGATTGAGAAGCCGCCAAGCTCAAAGTAGTCCTTGTCGGATTGAAAGGTGAGACTTGGCTATCTGCCGGTTTAGAGGTCACAATGACATAACCGATTGAGAAGCCACCAAGCTCAAAGAAATAGTTCTTGTCGAACTGAAAGATGAGACTTGGCTATCTGCCGGTTCAGAGGTCGCAATGACGTAATCGATTGAGAAACCACCAAGCTTGAAGTAGTCCTTGTCGGACTGAAAGGTGAGAATTGGCTATCTGCCGGTTCAGAGGTCGCAATGACATAACCAATTGAGTAGCCACCAAGCTCAAAGTTTTGATGGGATTTGGAAAAAGGTCTCATTTTCATTGCGAAAAATGAGGAGATCACTGTCATAGGTTTAATGTTAACGTAACAGTGAAATGGATGCCAGAGGTTATACTGTTAAACATAGTATGAAAGGGGTCTCGTTCTCACGGGGAGAAACGAGGAAATCACTGTCATAGGTTTAGTGTTAACGTAACAACGAAATGGATGCCAGAGGTTATACTGTTAAAAAACATAGCATGAAAAGGGTCTCGTTCTCACGGGGAGAAACGAGGAAATCACTGTCATAGGTTTAGTGTTAACGTAACAGCGAAATGGATGCCAGAGGTTATACTGTTAAACATAGCATGAAAGGGGTCTCATTCTCACGGGAAAAAATGAGGAAATCACTGTCATAGGTTTAGTGTTAACGTAACAGTGAAATGGATGCCAGAGGTTATACTGTTAAATATAGCATGAAAGGGTCTCATTCTCACGGGGAGAAACGAGGAAATCACTGTCATAGGTTTAGTGTTAACGTAATAGCGAAATGGATGCAGATGTTATACTATTAAACATAGCATAAAATGGGTCTCGTTCTCATAGGGAGAAACGAGGAAATCACTGTCATAAGTTTAGTGTTAACGTAACAGTAAAATGGATGCCAGAGGTTATACTATTAAACATAGCATGAAAGGGGTCTCGTTCTCACGGGGAGAAACGAGGAAATCACTATCATAGGTTTAGTGTTAACGTAACAGCGAAATGGATGAAAAAATCTTTATATGTAGTCTTACCATTTATGGATGAGAATTGGTAAGTTATTTTGGAGAGGGAATCAAATCGGAACAGGTCCCTTAGGATTTTTAGCAAATCCTCAGCTGTCAACGGATTTGATATGCCTTTATCAACTACCGTTCTAGTCGGGCTAGCCATGCTATTCCCCTCAGCATGATGAGTTATCGAGGACTTTTGTTGGGCTTAAAGCCAACATTTTCCTCTATCCTTAACCGTTAGAGGTGTTGGATCATGTGATTAGTGCATGCGTAACCTTGATTCTCCTTTGAGACAACCAGTGTCTGACCAGGTTCCTACTGGTTTATGGCTGCATGATCTCGTTTGGAGGAAGAGAGAGGGTTATTTCTGCGTACCTTGGATTTGAAGATCTTGATCAGAGGTGTAGTGTTAACTTGATCATGAGAAGGATCCTTAATCAAGGATAATACTTCTTTAAGAACTTACATTGATCGGTATCATGAGTAAATCACCATATCATGAAGTCATAAGGCGATATGCTTCGTTTGAATAGACTGTTTCTATTACAAACGGTCATTCCCATTTAGGCTGAAATTTGCCTTTAGTTTTGTGCGTCATGATTATCGGTCGTCTGACGGCTAAAACCAAATCTCCTTTCTGGAAGACTCTTTATTTGACCTTCTTATTGAAGGCTTTTGAGATTCGAGCTTGATATAACTCGATGTGTTACTGAGCTTATAGTCGCTTCTCATCTAGGGCTTCGAGCTCTTGAAGACGCAATCGATCATTGTCCTCTGATGTGATCTTAGCCATTAAAGCAACTCGTAATGAGGGCATTTGGATTTTCAATGGTATGACTGCTTCACACCCGTACACCAGGAAAAAAGGCGTATTGTCTGTCAGGGTTCGAACCGTGGTTCGGTAGGCCCAAAGACATTCACCAAGCTTTTCGTCCCAATCTCGCTTATTCGAGGAGACGAACTTTTTGAGTAACTTGATGATCGTCTTGTTGAATGCTTCCGCCAAGTCATTAGCGGCGGGATTATAGGCAGTTGAAGCCACATTCTGAATTCGGTATTTATCGCAGAATCGATAGAATACCTAGCTTATGAATTGGGGACCATTATCATGAATGATCCGCCTAGGGACACCAAATCGATGGATGACATGATGTTTGATAAAATTAACCACGTTGGAGGTTTTGACTTCAACCAGTGGTATAGCTTCTGCCTATTTTGAAAAGTAATCGGTTATTGCCAGGATAAACCGGTGACCCTTTGTCGAGGAGGGGCTGATTGCCCTACGACATCGATGCCCCATGCTTCAAATGGCCATGAAGCAACAGTTAGGTGGAGCAACTTAGGAGGTTGGTGTATGAAGTCCACATGAATTTGACATGTTTTACACCTTCGTGCATATTGGATGGCATCGGCTATCATGGTTGGCCAATAATATTCAAGCCTATGCAATCTGTCTTTGAGTTTCGGACCTGGTTGATGAACACCACATATACCGTCGTGTGCTTCTTTAAGCACTTCTTGCGCCTCTGAATTAGAAAGGCAACGGAGGAGGACACTGTCATATGAACGACGGTAAAGTGTCTTCAGAGTTGGATCATAGTGAAAACGGAGAAACCTTCGTCTAATAGATGCCGCTTCTTTAGGATCGTCTGGCAGCAGACCATGTAGAGCATAGTCGATGAAAGGAAATAGCCAATCTCTCGGCTCCAGCTCCGTTTAGATATTATAGACCTCTCTGATTCTTAACATATGTTTAGAGCAGACAAGGTGCCGAGTCGCCACTGTAAGGTGATACTTGGTGTCAACTGGCAGGGCTAGTGTTATTGCTAATGCAGCAAGAGCATCTGCCTTAGTATTCTGAGATCGAGATATGTGCCCATTGTAAAAGCCATCAAACAGATTAGCCAATTCAATGACTGTGTGATAATAAGGCACCAAATCTTCGTGACGGACCTCATATTCGCCTTTAACTTGATTGATAATCAGTTTTAAATCGCCGTAAGCTTCAAGGTAGCGTACCCCCATTCTGTGGGTGAGCTGAAGACCAATGAGTAGAGCATTATATTCCGCTACATTGTTGGAGCACGATTCAGTTAGAGAAAATGCTCTAGGAAGGACATGATTCTGTAGAGAGATAAACACAACCCCCACGCCGGCAATGATCCTGCCTTTAGGGCCTATTCGTGATGCTCCATCGAAGAACATCTGCCATACTTCGTCATTCTGAATTAGCCAGTGCATCTCTGAGTGCTTCACTTGTCTCTTTTGAGAGACGAAGGAGTTTGTGTATTGTAATACGAGCCGAGATATTAGCCAGCTGGGCCAATATGTCAAAACGAAAGGGCGTGTCAAGCCCTGGGCCTGAAGGCTTCTTCAGGACATGGTCGAACCAGACTTCCCTTGGTTTCTCCTTTCCCTTGGTTGGAACTGAAGCGGGTGCTGGTACTTGTGCTGACGTCGTTTGCTGTTGTGTCTTGTCAGTAGCTTTCTCATACTGTTTTAAGTACGATTTTCCGGATCGAGTACCCGTCGGCTGAGGTACATCAGCCTGCATCGCGCAAGCTTGCTTTTCCCCTTCGGAATCGCTGAGAGAAGCTGATGTAAGATTGTCATCGTCTGGCAAGATGGAGATGACATTGCAAGATTTGCCCTTCGACTTGGACTTCTTTGAATCCCATTGTTCATCTTGGATAAGGTCTGGGTGTATCCACATGATTTCCCCTGTCTCCAGTGTCAAGGGAACAAGACCCTTATTATCTTGAGTTTTAGCCGCAGGATGCTTGACTTCCAGCCATGGCGTAGGGACTGGATAAGTCCCATCAGGAACTGTGACCTTTGAGGTTTTGCCGAACTCGAGGGTCACCATATTGGCAGTGACTTTCTTCTGCTCTGACTTCAGTGTCAGGACCCCGGCGTCGATCAAAACTTGAATTCTGTCCTTGAGGACAAAACACTTGTCAGTAGGATGGTGAATCATCCTGTAAAAGAGACAGTATTTGGGATCGTTCGTGCGTCCTATTTCACTGGGACGTCGAGCATCTGGCAGCTTCAATTTATTCCCTTTGTGGAGTAAATAGAATATTGTGGCCACCTGATCGTCTTTGAAGGAGTATGTTTCGGAGGAAACTTAGACTCCTGATTATTGAAGCCGCTCTTCTTGGCCTTCGACCACACATCCCCTGACAATTCTATGGACGTAGTCTCTTTCCTTTGGCTTGAGAAGACTGCGCCATGTCGCCACGTCCTTTATTGTTCATACCCCATTTGTCTTTAGGGGTGGATGGTTCGAACTTTTTAGCCGACTTTTCGGCTATCTCAGCTTGCTCGACTAGTTCTTTCCAGGTTTGGGCTTTGCAGCCCCCATGCGAACCTCTACTTGGTCCAAGAAATTGTGCCTGCATGTCTGTAAGAGCATGGGTAATGGCATCCCTGCTGGGCACATCAAAGACAAGTTTCTAAACCGCTCAATGTAGTCACGGACAGATTCACCCTTCTTCTGCACGGTGGAGAGGAGCTTGTCCATGATTACCTCGGTATCGTCTTCATAGAAACGAGAAAGGAATCGGGTTTCTAGATCGATCCAGGAATTGACAGAACCTGGAGGGAGACTTCGGAACCAATCAAATGCTACCCCATTTAAGGTGCCAATTAACAGCCTAGCCATGATACATCATTGTCTATAACATTACCGATCTGAGACCGAAAATAGTAGATATGCTGGTTTGGCTAGCTCTTACCATCGTACGTATGTAACGTTGGTGGTTTGAACTTTGGTGGGTATGGTACTGAATCCCACTCCAACGGGTAAGGACGGACTGCCCCTACTTTCTTTAATTCATCCCTCTGAGGTAGGGATGCAATTTGAGCTTGGATGCCCTTAAGGACTTCAGCGTCTAAAGAAGAACCCTCCTTCGACTTCTCTGTCCTTGGCTGTTCATTACTAAGATGTTCTTCCTCATCGTGATTACTTCCAGTATCATTATTATTCCGGTTATTGAGGAGTTGAGCGAGCATCTGTTGAATGTTGTCCAAAGCTTCTTGCTGGGCTTTGAAAGTTTGCTCCTGAGCTTCCAAACGTCAACGAAGGTCTTCGTTACCGTTGTCAGCCATATTTACTGATGCTCTGTCTGTTCGCACTGAGCTGACGGTCGCTGAAGAGGCATACCCACTATCTTCATCTTCTTCATCAGACCACTGGACTGATCCTCTCTTTGGTTCCGGCGAGGCTACTGCCGTTGAGGAAGATGGCTGTTCATAACTGTAGGGTATTGCAATCCTAGATCTGGTATTTCGGAAGACACCTTCTTCGTGTACCAGGACTTCACCCAAGCCGGGGCTGTAATCTGGATCTGGAGAGCTGTAGGGAGTGTCGTGGGATGCTTGTCTGTCCCTGTGCAGCTCTCGTCCTTTTTCGGTCATGTTAACGGATGCAGAGGGTAAATCTCGCGATATGCTCCTTTTCACTGGGGCCTGCACCAACAGTCGATCAAAAACTGATCGTCGGCCTGGAGGAGTGGCGGGGATGGGTCCTAGCCGACAATGGACCGAGTGGAGTGTCACCAACTGACATCCCACTTGTTGACAACAGGAGGAAGGAGTTTGGAATGATTCTGACTTCCGTTTGCTTGTCAAGGATTCCCGTAAGTCAGACCCAGTTGGGCCTAAACAATCCAGCGCAGAGGCTCTGTTGAATCGCGCATAGGACGATATCCTGCTCCTTTTATCACCGCAGAGGGGATCAGCACTAAATAGTGCTTCAGCTCTAGCTTCGCGGCTAAGAACCCTGGGAATGCCCTTGGGTGCTGAAGCTGCATAAGCAACGCTGTCAACACTTAGGGATAATCCCTTAGCTCTGCTACGAGGCGCGAGCTTAGCGCTTGATGAATTGGGAGCGGAGCACGCTGTGGTGCTTTATCCGCTATGCTGCTGCGAAGGCGGTTAGCCTTAGATAGTGCTTTGGCTCTAAATTCGCGGCTAAAAGCTTTGGAAACGCCCTTGGGCGCTGAAGCTGCATAAGCAACGCTATCGGCACTTAGGGACAATCCCTTAGCTCCGCTGCGAAGAGCGAGCTTAATACTTGAAGGACTAGGGAACGAAGCACGCTGTGGTGCTTTGTTTTCAGCTTCGCGGCTATGAACCTCATGCGTACCCTGTGGTATAGTAGCTTCGCTCATGAGAACGAGACTGGCGCGAGTCGTTACTGCTCTGGAATCGGGCGAAGGTATGGTCGCCATTGTGACTTCGCCGCTAACAGCCTTGTTGGAACAGGCAGGCATCTTGCCTTTTTCTTCGCAAGAGAGACGCGCTTGTGGGGCAGCTACGCCTGAGGCTTTATACAGAGCCTTCTGCTTTGGCCTCCATATCTGCTTTGACAATGTAGGCTGTCTAAAAATCACTAAAAGACAAGCCATTAAAAAGTAGAGTTTCAACATCAAGGCGCGTGGGCTCGACACCCGCGTCTCAACATCAAGGCGCGTGGGCTCGACACCCGCGTCTCAACATCAAGGCGCGTTGGCTCGACACCCGCGTCTCGGTTATAACCGCCCTGGTTATGGGGCCAGTCGCCGCCCACATAGCGGGGAAGTCAGCCCCTCATTGTGGAGCATTTTTAGGGGGCACGTTCACCCTGGGACCCCTATAAATAGCCCCGTCGCTATTGAAGAAGGGTCGGATTTTCTTTAGTGAGAGGACAACAAGACAGAGACAGGAGAAAGAGAGCTAAACTCTTCAACAAGCTCGCTGCGTACGAGTTCCCCTTTGCCTACCTTCTCTTTGTGAGTTTTGGTAGATAGAGCTGTGTTACTCCTTCTACCAGCTAAAGAGAAGATCCCTGACGATCCCGACGGTCATCCGTCAACGGAGAACAAGATTCACTCTCCACCGCCACACGAAGAACCCAGCACTAAACAAAGGGAGGATTCAAGACTCAACATCCTCCCTCCCTTGTAATCGGAGTATTAATCCGTTGTAAACTTTCAATTGATTCAAGGAAACTTTACGCGAGATTTTTTTCCCTATGCGAATAAGAGATGGCGACTCCGCTGGGGATTTCATTTGTCACTGATGAGCAAATCGTGGCGCAGGATGACGTCCTTCGTGAGGGAAAGATGGTCGAATCGCTCGTTGTCGAGTTCGACCAGGCAAAGTACGAAGAGTTTCTCTCTTCTGGCTCCAAGAGCCCCAGGACCCGCGTCTGCCGCAGGGTCTCGACAGGGAATGCCCCCGAAGCTCGATCTGAAGCTCTCTCGGGCGCTGCTGCTGCCAACTGTGCCAAGCAAGATACACGCGCCAACACCTTTCAGAAGGCCCGCGTGATCTCAGGCACAACTGCTGCTGCGATCAACCGCGCAGCACTGAACACACGCGTCAATGTCTCTCAGGAGACCCGCGTGGTCCAAATCTCTGGTGTCCAGCATCAGGTCGTCGTTGGTCTCTCTCCACCTCCACGACGCAACGGAAATGCTGAGCGTCGTCAGAGGAGACGTGCGCGTCAGCTACAAGTTGGAACCTCTGGTTGTCCGACTGAGGCTGGACGCGACGTACAACCTGGCGCCTTGCCCGCGCCACGTCCAGCACGAGAAGTCCGCGTTTGGCGGCCCAAACGCGAGGCTCCTCAAGCTAGGTCCTCTGACGACCAACTCACCAAACGCCAAGGTGAAGCCTCTGCGCCTCGTCAAGCGCGAGAGGCACGCGCCCATAGGCGTGGGGCCCAGCAGCCCATCCTCTCTCAAACGTCTCTGCCTCGACGCACCGAGCGACAGCGCGACGATCGTGTCTCGTCCCAACAGCGATGCCAGACGCGCGTCTTACAGCCGCAGCGTGAAAATCGCGTCCCTGAAGCCTGCGTCCAGGCTATACAGCACATGGATGCCTCCTGTCTTCGACGTTGTGAGGCTAGTCTCTTCGATCCCCCTCCCGTGGATTTGAGAGATTACTTGACGAAGAAAAGAAGTGCCAATCAGGTCACTTCATCATGTTGCTGCCAACGGCTCATCCGTATGCTTTCTGAGTGCCGTTGTGATTCAGGTGTGCACCAGCAGTCTTTAGTTAGACAGCTGACCCTGATTCCCCCGTCAGCCAAAAGAAGGCGCTCCCACAGAAGGAGAACCTTCTCTGACATTGAGTACCCGGAGCTCACTGCGAATATGATGAGCAGGAGCAAGAGAAAACAACCTGCAGTCAGCTCTGACGAGTCTGACTCTGAGCCGGAAGGAGTGTACCGACACACTCGCACCCGGACCGGGGCCATTCCCCCGATTGATTATAATGCCTTAGCCCATGGCATTAACGTGAATGATTCTCACTCCCCCGTAGTGGAATCACGGGCTTCAAACTCTTCCGTTGAGAAGGAGACCTCCGCCTACATGACAGGCACTCCTGAGGAAACGACTAGACGTTTAGAACAAATCCAGAAGGCACAAATGGATATGATTCTTTCTCAGCAGGAATCTATCGACTCCCTCAAGCAGATGCTTGCACAGTTGCTCGAAGACAGGAGGAAGTCTCCTCCTAAAAAGACGAAGGGCAAAGGGAGAAAGGGAGAAAGCTCATCTTTCGAACCTTCTGAGGAGAGGCAGCGATCTACTTCTAGTTCGTCCAAATCCTCGTCGCAAGTAAAGGGCGACCAAGACCAGGGAAAGGCTCATGCTAAAAGAATGAGCCAATTGGAGTAACGCCTCGAGGCCCTTACCAACCGTAAAGGCCTCCAAGAAGCTGGGGTGGTCCGACCCTATCCTGCTGAATGGGACTTGGTTCCATACCCATCCAAGTTCAAGGCTCCAACCCTTCAAGCATTCGATGGGAAAGGGTCACCCAACCAACACATCTACTACTTTAAATCCCAAACGGGAATGTAGTAGATAACGACGCCATCCTGGCTCGTCTGTTCATCGGCACCCTGAAAGGGCTGGCCTTTGAATGGTTCATGAAGCTCCCAGAAGGTTCTATCAAGAACTAGGGCGATTTGGAGAAGCTTTTCTTAACGCGCTTCTTCGAGGATGACTCGGAAGTCACGATGCCCACCCTTTTAGCTACTAAACAGCAAAAGGGAGAGTCCGTCAAGTCTTTCATGGAAAGATTTCGGAACGTGGCACTCCGATGTCCGAGCGGCATGACCCAGACCACACTGGTGGAAACATGCCGCCACAATCTCCAAACCTCACTCCTTGCTCAAATAGGAGTTGCTGAAAGCCACACCTGGAAGCAATTAGTCCAACAAGGTGAACAGGCTGAGGAGATTGTCGCCCGCGTCAGAGCGGAGGAAGGTAAGCCCAGGCCGGAAAGGTCGACAAGGCGTGCGCCAGACACATCCCTCCAAACAAAGCGGAAGGATAACTTGGCAGCAGAGACCAAACCTCCTGCTAAACCTCAACTGGTCAAGGGAGGTGGCTCTTCAAGCCAACCACGGGCCAACAAGCAATATTCCTTCAAGGAGGAACATGTCGATTCACTCTTTAAACTACTCAACAAGAGTAACCGACTGAAGCTAGGCGCCCCGAGGAGGTCGGCAAGACCGACAATCCCACCTATTGCTTGTACCACAGAATGTGGGGGCAACCTATCAGAGGGCCATGAATGCCATTTTCTATCAGCAAATACTCAAAATGGTGGAGTGTTATGTTGACGACATCGCGGTGAAAAGTCGCGCTAAGGGTGATCACATAGCTGACCTGAAGGTGGTTTTTGACATCATGCGAGCTCATCAACTAAAGATGAATCCCACCAAGTCCTTCCTGGGGGTGGCTAGTGGCAAATTCTTAGGATTTGTTGTAACTTTCACAGGAATCCATTTGGACCCGGAAAAGATCCGCGCTATCCAAGAGATGCAACCCCCGAGAAATCTCAAGGAGCTCAGGGGATTGCAAGGACGATTGGCGTATATCCGCAGGTTCATCTCAAACCTTTCCGGAAGATGCCAACCTTTCGCTAAGCTGATGAAGAAGGGTGTCTCGTTCATTTGGGATGACACTTGTCAACAAGCATTTGGGGAATCAAGCAATACCTCACCCAACCACCAGTCCTTGCAGCTCCGATATCCGAAAAACCTTTTCTGGTATACGTTCGAGCAATGGATCATTCTTTGGGAGCTCTACTAGCTCAGAATGATGATCAAGAATTTGAGTAGAACAATGATCGGAGCTGAACATCGGTACAACCCGATCGAGAAGGAATGTTTGGCATTAGTGTTCGCCATTCAGAAAATGCGACACTATTTGGTAGGCCAGACAATAAACGTCATATCAAAAGTCAACCCCTTGAGGTTACTTATGACAAATCCTTCATCGCTAAATGGCTGACTGGCAAAATAGGCCATATTGTTATCTCAATATGAAATGCACTTTTTACCACAGAAGGCCATTAAAGGACAAGCGGTAGCGGATTTTCTTGCTGAGCATCCAGATCCGAGGGCAACCAAACTTTACGACGATCTCCCAGATGAGGTCGCTGAAGCCTGCCTAACTCAGACATCGTTCGAAAGTCAAGTGTGGCAACTCTTCTTTGACGGTGCATCCAGAACAAGCCCAAAAGGACACGTCGTAGCGGGAATAGGAGTAGTACTCGTCTCGCCACAGAACTATGTGATTCCTCGAGCTGTCTCGCTAACTGAGCCTTGCTCCAACAATGTAGCAGAATACAACGCTCTTTTGATTGGGATGCAGCTCGCCGGTGAGATTGGCGTTAAAAATCTCGAGACATACGGTGACTCCAAATTCATTGTTAGCCAAGTTCGCGGGGAGTACGAAGTCAGACATGAGGACCTAGTACCCTACTACAACGCAACTATCCACATGGCCGAGAGGTTTATAAACTTCTACATCGATCATGTATCGCGCAGGCAAAATGCGCATGCAGATGCACTGGCGTCCCTCACGGCCTCCTTAGCTCTTCCAGCTGGAGCAATGGAGAAGGTATTCGTCTACAGCCACGACCTGTACTGCCCGAGAACCGCCCTCGAAGACTATCTGGAGTCAAAGGGAGAGTATCAAGGCAAAGAAGCGCTGGAATTGTCAACCGGGCCAGAGCTTAAAGACTGGCGATTCTCCTATATCGACTATGTCTTATATGGCATCCTGCCTGAGGACGCCAAGGAAGCGGCTGCCATTCGAAGGAAAGCCCCTAAATTTTACTACAATGCGATTACACGAACATTGTATCGTCGATCGCATGACGGGGTCTTGCTCCGGTGCCTCTCACCAAAGGAGGCCCAAGAGGTATTGAAAGAAGCCCACGATGGTATGTGTGGAGC
The DNA here is from genome assembly GCA_038442645.1 of Agave tequilana. Lineage (NCBI taxonomy): Eukaryota > Viridiplantae > Streptophyta > Magnoliopsida > Asparagales > Asparagaceae > Agave > Agave tequilana. The sequence goes on from JAVJIF010015166.1 coordinate 77,442, forward strand.
CCATCAACCTGGCCCAAAACTGGCACATCGACTCCAAAGATTGGGTTACTACTGGCCCAAGATGATTGCCGATGCCATCACTTATGCCAAAAGATGTCACGCCTGCCAAGTGCACGGCGATTTCATCCATCAAGCACCAGGGTACCTCCACTCCACGACCTCTACCTGGCCATTTGAAATGTGGGGAATGGACGTGGTTGGCCCTATCAGCCCACCATCATCAAAAGGACATCGGTTTATTTTGGCAATAACCGATTATTTCTCTAAATGGGCCGAAGCTACTCCTCTGAAGGAGATAAAATCATCTAACGTGATCAAGTTTGTGAAACATCACGTTATTTACCGTTTCGGTGTACCTCGGCAAATTGTCCATGACAATGGACCCCAGTTCATCAGCCAGGCATTCCAGAGATTCTGCGCTAAGTTCAGGATCCAGAGTGTGTCCTCAACGGCATACTATCCTGCCGCTAATGGCCTCGCAGAAGCTTTCAACAAGACTATTGGCAAGCTTCTTAAGAAGTTCGTCTCGAAAAGTCAACGAGACTGGGACGACAAGTTGGGTGAATGCTTTTGGGCCTATCGCACAACTGTGCGAACCCCAACTAAAGCCACGCCATTTTCTTTGGTATATGGGTGTGAAGCCGTGCTTCCACTGGAAATTCAAATTTCATCTCTACGCATCGCCTTGATAGCAGAGATGACAACCGAGGAGAAGCATCGACAGCGACTCCAGGAATTGGAGGCCTTAGACGATAAGCATTTGCAGGCCCAACAACAAATCGAGCTTTACCAAGCTCGAATTACCAGAGCCTTCAACAAGAAAGTTAAAGCGCGAACTTTCAAGAAAGGCGACCTAGTCTTAGCCGTCAGAAGATCCATGGTGATGACGCACAAGACAAAAGGTAAATTCCAACCCAAATGGGAAGGACCATTCGTAGTAGAGTCAGTCTACTCAAATGGATCGTATCGACTCATAACTTCAAATGGCGATACACTCATGATGCCTATCAATGGCAGGTTCTTGAAGAAATACTATCCTTAAATGGTATTCTTCCACTGATCAAGTTAAAAGTACACCTCTGATTAGACATCCGACGCCTCCGACGGCTAAGGATAGAGGAAAATGTTGGCTTTTAAGCCCAACATAAGTCTTCGACAACTCATCATGCTGAGGGGAATAGCATGGCTAGCCCAACTCAAACGGTAGTTGGTAAAGGCACCTCAAATCCGTTAATAGCTGAGGATTTGCTAAAAATCCTAAGTGGACTCGACTCCACTCTCCCCTCCAAAATTCCTTACCAATTCTCATCCACAGAATGGTAGGTCTACAAAATACAGTCGTTGCCAAGTTAACACTATACCTCTGGCACTTCAAATTTTATTTGCCAATTCTCATCAATAGGATGGCAAGTCTTCAAAATTGCTCATATCGCAAATCCAAATTTGTCAAGTTAACACTATACCTCTGACATTTTTAAACTCCACTTGTCAATTCTCATCAATAGGATGGCAAGTCCTCAAAATTGCTCGTATCGCAAATTAATTCTTGTCAAGTTAATATCACACCTCTGACAAATTACTGTTAAGTTCAACATTACACTTCTAACAGTAATCAAGTTGTTGTCAAGTTAATATTAAACCTCTGACAGTCGCTTTCCTTCAGACTTCTATATCGAAGCTGAAATGAATGATGCTAAGTTTAACACTACACCTCTAGCATCTAAGTCATTGTTAAAGTTTAACAATACACCTATGACAATGAATTTCTCTCGAACTTCCGTATAAGAGTTGAGATGACCAATGCTAAGTTCCACATTACACCTCTAGCATTACCCTCACTGTCAAGTTAAATGATTGTGATCCAATATTGCATATTTTACATCATAATTCCCATGCATATTACAAATAAATATGTGATTTTTACTCCTCTTCTCTACAAATTTGCAGGTACACACTTAATGGAGAGATTTCCAAATAATCACTTAATTAACACTAATTAAGTGATTAATCCAAGCTTAAAGGATAAAGCCAATTCAAATCCAGATCCAGAAAGATCCGCCCAACAAACGAAGATTCTAGATATGCCACGTGGATAACCACCTAACAAACTGATCCCAACAGAAAGATCCGAGCCAACGGCCCAGATCTGGCGGCAGATCCGCGGCAATCCGCGGCAAATCTAGGTCGTTATGACCTCGGATTTTGCGCCAACTGATTTGATCTCGAAGCTTCACCTGTGGGCTATAAATATCTGGACTTGGACCTGCGTACAGAGACTGATCAGAGAAGAGAGAGAGATTAGTTCAAAGTTTTGTATTTTGTTAGTTTTTGTTTAGGGTTTGTAGCTCTCTATGATCTTCTCCTCCCTAGATTTCATTGCAAGAGAGAGTTGTAAGAGAGAGAGAGCTTGTATCATCAAGGAGTGACAACTTGGAGCTATACAAGGATTGATCCATTCTCTACTTCTCTACTTGAGCTTGATTCTATTTTGATTTCTTTCCTTACTTGCTTTGTTTACTTTCTTGCAATTTAATTCATGTTTAGCTTTTCTTTTGTAATGATGTGTAGCTAATTCTTTCTCCATGTACTAGCTAACCACTACCTTGCTAACATCTAACTCATGGGTGATTGCTTTACTTCATCTTGCAATTTGTATGGTTTTCTCTTCTCCGATGGGTTTCTTTTCATTTCTTGGCAAGTATCTTGTTGTAATTCTCCATATGATTCATGTGTGCCTCACTTGGAGCCTAGTCTTTGAACTAGTGCCTTGATGGAACATGGAGATGGATCACCAATATGCTATTTGTTGTACAACTTCATTATGTCGATTCTTGAATGTTGTATGCCTATTCATTAGCATCCCTTGAGTGTAGCTCTTTTGTTTCCATTATTGAAAGTCTAATTTGTAGGCCGATGACCATCTATGGAGGCTACAAGACAAGTCCAAGAATGAATCCCCATCATTCAAGTGAGAAAGTAATTAGACCAACAAGCAAGACATATCCATGCCAATGAATCAACATGAGGCATGCATCACTATCAAGGAGTTTAGTATGTTTTGGCAAGGTAGTTAAGGTTAGCTAGTCATGGTTTTCTTTCATTCAAGTTTTCTAAAGTTTTCTTTTCTTTAGTGTGAATACAACAAACCTCTTCTTGATTTCTTTTCACTTACCACCATGAACATATCCATACATTCTTTCATTCCTTTCTTTGTGTTTTATTCATTCTTTTAAGCAAGAGAAGAATTCTCGTTTTCCTTTTCTCACTCATATCGTAACGCTTCTACGCTAGCTCTCCTTGTGGTTCGACTCGGTATAACTTTATGCTATAGCGGAAGATTGGAACAAGGTATATCAATTACATATTTGAAATGAAAAAGAACCAAAGGTGAACTCTAAACATTGAACCATCTCTTTAATACCTAGTTCTTGTGCAATTAACTTCTTGCACCTTGTTTTTACCCAATCAATTTTTGGCGCCGTTGCCGGGAGAGCAACGGTATTTTTAAAAGTGAGAAACTAAACGATACTTCTTCTCTGTTGCAGGTACAGGTTGAAGATACAGGAAACCTTGCAGTGCAGAATCATATAAGTGGACCTGGGCCTCTGCTCAAGAAAGCAGAGCCCAGGATCCCTCCAAATTGCCGCGTAGCCGCGGCATTTTGCCGTGGAAACGCGGCACTTTGGAGTTCACTACTAATCTGTTTTCTGCAGGGCTTTGATCTCTGCAAAATACTGCTGCTCATATATCTGAAATCTTGTATTCTTCACCTGATATTTGCTAATCAACAGTAAAAGATTTGGTGTAAATTGATAAAAATTGTTTAGACATCTTGCATTATAGGCACGTGTCTTTCAATTACTTTACATTTACTGTTGAAGAGCGCGTGGGACAAGGTACGTAAGCATAAGCATATAGACTAGGACTCACTCGTTGTATGATTTAATTCCGCTTTGAGTGATTCTTGGTTGTTTACATCGTACACTTGCACGAATCAACTTTAAGGGCAAAACCCATAACAAAGATAAGGTGGGGATTTTATCACCCCTTCCTTAGCCCACAAACCATTTTCCCACGCACTCACAATCCCAAGCTTGTAAATAAAATTTGATAGACGTTGGCCCTAGGGACATCCGGACTCACTTAGGAGATTTTCCTAAGGGGGAAAAGTGTTGGAAATTGACTTCTGTAAAATCAGTGTCTAGGAAAGGGGTTGAGGGCCGAAAGCCCGAAGGTTGCTGGTTACTTAATTAAGGAACGTCTCCGGACGGAAAACCTCCCACCAACCTTACCCTTCCCTGGCTGATTTGCTTATAGTCAGAGTCTACACCAAACCTCCTGTGGACAGTCTATTTAGGAGTCATCTAGGACCAGAAACTCTAGACAAGCTTGGATTGATTTTTTCTTTTGTTGTTTGTTATTTTTCTTTTTCGCTGGTGTGATCGGTGCACGTTGTTTGTGATTGTGTATACGATAGTGGTTTTGTGATCCTAATTCTACACTTGCACTTACACATCCACTTCACATCATGACCAACAACGTCTCACTTCAGGATCGATTTTATCCGATTCGCACCTCCATTCCTTCATGCATTCTTCTTCCCGAGCCTAATGGAAACAATTTTGAGCTGAAACCACAATTCATTAGTACACTTCCCCATTTCCATGGTCTAGAGTCTGAGGATGCGTACCTCTTTATTCGTGAGTTTGAAGAGGTATGCCAAATGATGAGAATTTCCCAACTGTCTGAGGATGCTGTTAGGTTACGGTTCATACCGTTTGCACTTAAGGATTTAGCTAAGAAATGGCTTTATAATCTTCCTGTCAGTTCCATATCTTTATGGGAGGATTTTGTTAAAGTCTTTCTTAAGAAATTCTATCCTATCCACAAAACAGCCCTCATGAGAAAGAACATAATGCAATTCAAGCAGGAAACAAATGAACCTTTCTGGAAGTATCTTGAGCGTTTCAAAGACCTTCTTGCCCTGTGTCCCCATCACGGCGTAGAGAAATGGCGTCTATGCCAGATTATCTATGATGGATTAGATTACCAAACGAAAACACTTTTAGAATCCATGTGCCAGGGGGAATTTTTGAAAAAAGATGAACATCAGGGGTGGGATCTCTTTGAAACCCTAGCTGAAAAAACCATTCAGTGGGAGTCTTGTCCTGACAAATCGACTTCCACCACTTCCAGAACTGGTACACACTCCAAAGAATCCTCTCTAACTGCAGAAACCAAGATCACACAATTAATAAAGAGGATAGAACTGCTTGAGTCAAAAGGGAATTCTATGGTCAACCAGGTCAACCCATTGCCTCTGATTAAACCGGGTTGCACCAACTGTCATGACCTTAGCCATGTCTTGGAGGAGTGTCCATTATCTCAGCTCCAATCATTTCAGGAGAATATGAATGCAGCATTTACCAGACCCCAATACTCCAACACTTACAATTCAGGATGGCAGAACCATCCAAATTTTTCATGGAGTCAGTCTGGTCCTGAGCATCATATGCTACCACTTCCACATCTGTACAATGCTCAGTTTCATCCATCCAGTTTCAGTCAGAATTCACTGTATGTTCATCCACCTCAAAGTCCACCACAGTCATATCAGTCATATCAGGACCCACCACCATATTACCAATCACAGTTCCAATCTCCATATCCTCAACATCCACCCCAAAATAATTCCGAAATATCTGAGTTGAAACAAATGATAGAAACCTTAACAAAAAACCAGCAGCAGGAGTTGAATGAAATGAAGGTCCAAATTGGGCAATTGGCTGAGAATCAAAGAAATTTGTTCCCAAATCAGCCATTGCTAAATCCCAAAGTTGAAGATTCAGGACCCAGTCACTGTCATGCCATTCATACCCTGAGATCTGGTAAACAAGTTGACAATAAGGTTTCTAGTTCACAATCTCATCCAGTACCAAAGCCAACACCTCATGTCCCAATACCACCAACTTTTGACAAACCATCTTCTAGTGCAGAGCCATCCACATCTCAAGCCAAGGGTAAAGAAAAGGTAGATGAGCAACCTTATAAGCCTAGAGTACCATATCCAATAGGCTTCTAAATAACAAGTCAAATGCTCACATGGAGAAAATAAAAGAAACATTCAATAAGGTCCAAATCAATGTCCCTCTTCTTGATGCCATTCAACAAGTGCCATCATATGCCAAATTTTTGAAGGAAATGTGCACCAAGAAGAGGAAGACCCAAGTCCCTAAAAAAGTCTTCCTTGCATCATCCATTAATGAGTTGTTCACTGGTCCAATTCCTGTTAAGTACAAAGACCCAGGGAGCCCCACCATTTCATGCATCATAGGACAGACTACAATAAATAGGGCACTTCTTGATTTGGGGGCCAGCATTAATCTCCTACCTTTCTCTGTGTACCAACAATTGGGGTTAGGTGATCTCCTCCCTACCCAAATGACCATTCAATTGGCTGACCGCTCTGTTACTAAACCCAAGGGGGTAATTCAAGATGTCCTGGTCAAAGTTGGAGAATTCTTTTATCCTGTTGACTTTGTTGTCCTTGAAACAAAACCAGTGTCTAATTCTAATCAAAGGGCACAAATTCCTGTCATTCTGGGACGACCATTCCTGGCTACTGCAAATGCAATCATTAATTGCCGGAATGGATCAATGAGGTTGACTTTTGGTAACATGACACATGAACACAATGTCTTCCACACACAGCCTCATAAAACAAAAGATCAAACATTTGAGGTTAGCTTCATTAATAACAATTGTGAGGAGGAAAGTGAAGATCCAAAAGATGAGTCACAATCTTGTGATTCTCTTATCCGAGTACCCTTTCAAACGGGAAAAGTTGATTTGGATATTTTCACTTTCAATAAGCCAACTAAGAGTGTATTAGAACCTCCAATTGATATATCTTTTGAAGACTTGTTTGCTGATGAGATCATGTGTTTAGATGAGTCAACTCGGGGTAAGTTAGTTAATTGTCCACTTCCGGATGTTGATTTGAGTTTTGAAGAATTATATGGAGAAGAGTTAAAATTTCTTAAATTGGAAGTGATGAGATTCTGAGTGAGAGTGGTGATAAGGACTTTGTTTGTGAACGATGTGGTGGAATGAGTGTGAATGATAATAACAATCAATTGAAACTGGAAACACCTAGGGTTAGAATAATTCAGACCGTTTCCCAATGGAGCTCAAGAAAGAGAACACATTGGAACGATGGGAAACGGGCCAGAGGGAAGCGACCAAAAGCCCAGGTGAGAGTTACACTTGTATATTCCTTGTAAATAATTCCTTTCCCTTCCATTTTGTTTCATGCATACATATATCATAATGCATTGAGGACAATGCATGAAATAAGTGTGGGGGAGGGTTTACTAACATAGAGTTTTTAGACTTTCTTTCTTTTACATTTCCTTTCTTTCTTTTTACACTTCTTTTATAAAAAAAAATATATATATATATATAAAATAAAAACTTTTTGAAATAAGAGACAAAGTTTTGTTCTATTTTTAAGAAAATTAAGATGTATCTTAGAAATTAAGAAAGCCTTAATTATGACATCTTAAACATAGTTAAAGTAATAGATCTTGTTGGAAATTATAGGCTAAGTAAGTAAAATTGGTGAGATATTCTTATCTTGAATTTTTACCTTAGATAAATATGCACTTTACACTTACACATTTCTTGGGATGGAGACAAAGACCAAAAATGCCATATCAATAAAAAAAAAAGAAAAAAAAAATATATATATATATATATAAATAAAAGATCACTTATTAAGCTGGATAACTATGCCTCAAGAAGCATGGTTACTCACGCCTAACGGTGATCTCACTTATTAAGCTGGATAATTATGCCTCAAGAAGCATGATTATTCACGCCTAACGGTGATAATAAATAATCCCCCTTAGTTTTGTGGCCTTTTCTACTCGAGACCTTAAACCCGAGGGATGTTTTCTCATCTGGTGCCCTAAGACCGTCTGGTTTGGGAGTCATCGGTTAAAGGCTCGCTACAAGGGTAGACTAGAAAGCCTAGACTAAGGGAAGAAAAAGAAAAAGAAAAAAAATATATATGTATAAATAAAGAAATGGCTTTATGGTTGGAGTTGAAATCCCAGAAATCTTCACTTACACGGTGTGCATACTATCTAGGTTTTATGAAGGATAAAAATATTCAATCCAATTTTGAATTCTTACCTTAATTAAAAACAAGATCTTGCATGGATACTAAGTTTAAGGAAGAATAATTATAGGTGGACTTATGACCTAGGATCACTTATATTTTTGCAAAAATAGTTTAAAAACTTGTCTCTTATTCAAAATGCGTTTTCAAAATACTAACATTTGTCTTCTTTCTTTATGGATTTTGTGGGTGTAATCCGCTGAAAACCCTCAGGAGACAACACTCCTCCTCTAAGGTAACCTAGAGGTTTAACGGCTTGTTGCACATGCTCAGTGCAATCGCGTCACCTGCAAAAGTGGTGTAAATAAACTGGTAGTATAGATTTTCTTTTTCTTTGTTTTGCTCGGGACGAGCAAAAGAATAAGTGTGCGGGTGTGATTGTGATCCAATATTGCATATTTTACATCATAATTCCCATGCATATTACAAATAAATATGTGATTTTTACTCCTCTTCTCTACATATTTGCAGGTACACACTTAATGGAGAGATTTCCAAATAATCACTTAATTAACACTAATTAAGTGATTAATCCAAGCTTAAAGGATAAAGCCAAATTCAAATCCAGATCCAGAAAGATCCGCCCAACAAACGAAGATTCTAGATATGCCACGTGGATAACCACCTAACAAACTGATCCCAACAGAAAGATCCGAGCCAACGGCCCAGATCTGGCGGCAGATCCGCGGCAATCCGCGGCAAATCTAGGTCGTTATGACCTCGGATTTTGCGCCAACTGATTTGATCTCGAAGCTTCACCTGTGGGCTATAAATATCTGGACTTGGACCTGCGTACAGAGACTGATCAGAGAAGAGAGAGAGATTAGTTCAAAGTTTTGTATTTTGTTAGTTTTTGTTTAGGGTTTGTAGCTCTCTATGATCTTCTCCTCCCTAGATTTCATTGCAAGAGAGAGTTGTAAGAGAGAGAGAGCTTGTATCATCAAGGAGTGACAACTTGGAGCTATACAAGGATTGATCCATTCTCTACTTCTCTACTTGAGCTTGATTCTAGTTTGATTTCTTTCCTTACTTGCTTTGTTTACTTTCTTGCAATTTAATTCATGTTTAGCTTTTCTTTTGTAATGATGTGTAGCTAATTCTTTCTCCATGTACTAGCTAACCACTACCTTGCTAACATCTAACTCATGGGTGATTGCTTTACTTCATCTTGCAATTTGTATGGTTTTCTCTTCTCCGATGGGTTTCTTTTCATTTCTTGGCAAGTATCTTGTTGTAATTCTCCATATGATTCATGTGTGCCTCACTTGGAGCCTAGTCTTTGAACTAGTGCCTTGATGGAACATGGAGATGGATCACCAATATGCTATTTGTTGTACAACTTCATTATGTCGATTCTTGAATGTTGTATGCCTATTCATTAGCATCCCTTGAGTGTAGCTCTTTTGTTTCCATTATTGAAAGTCTAATTTGTAGGCCGATGACCATCTATGGAGGCTACAAGACAAGTCCAAGAATGAATCCCCATCATTCAAGTGAGAAAGTAATTAGACCAACAAGCAAGACATATCCATGCCAATGAATCAACATGAGGCATGCATCACTATCAAGGAGTTTAGTATGTTTTGGCAAGGTAGTTAAGGTTAGCTAGTCATGGTTTTCTTTCATTCAAGTTTTCTAAAGTTTTCTTTTCTTTTAGTGTGAATACAACAAACCTCTTCTTGATTTCTTTTCACTTACCACCATGAACATATCCATACATTCTTTCATTCCTTTCTTTGTGTTTTATTCATTCTTTTAAGCAAGAGAAGAATTCTCGTTTTCCTTTTCTCACTCATATCGTAACGCTTCTACGCTAGCTCTCCTTGTGGTTCGACTCGGTATAGCTTTATGCTATAGCGGAAGATTGGAACAAGGTATATCAATTACATATTTGAAATGAACAAGAACCAAAGGTGAACTCTAAACATTGAACCATCTCTTTAATACCTAGTTCTTGTGCAATTAACTTCTTGCACCTTGTTTTTACCCAATCATTAAACATCACATCTATGTCAGTGACACTCTCAGTTTTCCCAAAACAGAACTGAAATACTTTTGAGTCAAGTTAATATTACACCTCTGACTCACATCCTTGTCAAGTTAACACCACACTTCTGACAAGATTACTTTCAACCCGTTAAGTTAATATCACACCTCTAACGGTAAAGACTTCCCTAGATTCCCCATGAGTCTAGTCTTACTTGTTATTCTCTTCAATAGAATAACAAGTCTACCTAGAAACATTGTTAGGTTAACACTACACCATTGACAATGTTTTCCTTCAAATCCCCAGCTGAGCTTAATCAAGTGAATCCTAACCCTTGATAAAAGTTCACCTTCCCTGGGGGTACGTGTTCCACCTGTCACTTTTCTTATAAAGTGGCTGGTCCACCAAACATTATTTCATCTCTGTCAAGTTAATATTACACCTCTGACAGTATTGTGGAAGTTCCTGAAATAGAACCTTTCCCTACGGAATTTGACTTATTAAGATTATCATCATAATTTTGACGAAGTCAAAGATCTTCTGCTTCTATGCGTCTAACTGAAGACAAAAGGTTCAAGACAATAGAAAGAGGCAGGAAGAAAATGTCACTTTTATTTATATTCAGCCTTATGAAAGTGATACAAAACGCTCTCTTATACAATAAGATTGAGTGTTACAATTAAGGAGTACAAAGAAGTCCCTCTCTCTCTCAGAGGCCGTACTCACTCCTTGAAGCCACATCTGATTCCAAGTGCAAGATGTTTGGAGGGGCGCCAAAATAGAATCAGACATTGTGACAACGATCAGAAGCTGGTTACACCACGATGCATGATGTAAACATCGAAAGAGCCCTAGCTGACTAAGCTAAGAGCAATGGTGTTCTTGAGGTCCGGTGGCAGCAGAAAGCCCTGCAACCCTTCATTCATGAGCATCTCTTTCCCCAGCAGGCCATCCAGCAGACATGGAGAGTCCTCGATGTCACTTCTGGGGTGAGAGAGGAAGGGATGCTAACCACCACTATATCCACCGTAACCCCCTCGCCGCCATCCTTACTCTGACCATGCCATGCCAGCAAGCATGACTGGTGCGTCGCATTCAAAGAGATCTTGGTGAGGGTTAAGTCCCCGACAAGGGCCATGACTTCTTCCCTTGTAGACGACGAGGACCATGACTTCTTCCCTTGTGGACGAACATCGAACAAATTCGCCGGCCGAAATATTCCTCCAGGGGTCCAGCGAACGAGAAAAAGGACGATCAAGCCTACCTGCAAGGAATAAACAAAGGAATCAGAACATCTGGAACTTAGTACACTTCAGCGAAGAAAACTAAGTCACAAACGCAGTTATTGCCAAAGACTACAGACGCGGGAATGACCCACGCAGTGAGCCAAAACTTTCGCGGTGGCAGAAACAGACGCGAGTTAAAACTGTGATACATGCAGGGTTCAAACGCAGTCCAATTTTCTGCATCTGCGTCTAACACACCAGGCGCGAAAAGACTCAGACGCCGAAAAATTGCCATCTCCCTGTTGGATGAACAGGAGTTGCAAGATTCGGGTCTGAAATCTTCAACCCGAGTTGGAATTCATCCAAGTCAGTGGCCTTAAAACGCGAGCTTCATGAGCAAAGCCAGCGCCAAGTGCCAAAGACTTCTGTACTCGCGTCCAGAGAAGCTTAAGTCGATGGCGCAAATTCCAGTAGAGGAATGCACCAACCATGACTTCGCAAGAAAATCCAGATGATATCTCTCTAAGAGATATACTAAAGTTCAGAATTGGTTGGGACTAAAAAAAGGTCATGGCAAATCAGAACGGCGTACCCGCAGAGGCCTCTATTAAGAGTGAAACTCTCTGCATCGAAGCGCGGACATAAAAGGAGTTCAGAGAGATGCTTTCTGTTATTGAAATCACTTGACAGAGGTAATCTTCTGAAGAGACCAAACAGAAGCATGAAAGCTCTGGGTCATCTTCATCCATTGAGGCAAACCCCTGGTGAAGTCCGTTGAAGGGGGAAGGCAGAAACTCTCAGAGCACTCGCTCTCAAAAAAGAACACAGTATGGACTGTTAAAGGGAGAGAAAGAACCCCTATTTATAGGCAGCCCCTGATAACGGTCATTAATGGTTCATTAATCAAAACTGTCGGCCTTAATGACCGCACGACCGTCAAAGTCCAATAGGAGTCTGACGCGTGGAACGGTGCTTCGGGAAGCGTCGCACACGCTGGTCTCAAACCGCCAGCGCCGGTTTTGCATTAAAAGGCATTAACGCCTGAGTCCAATGAAGAACTGAAGCGTGGACAAACCGCTTCGGGAAACAACGGACGACCCGGTTTCCCAATCGTCAATGAAAACTTGACGTTCAAAGATCTTATGAAATCTTCAAGTCAGGCCGCACTTAACGCCGAGGAAGTTACATCAAGACGCAGATAAGAAAGCCGCGTCCAGGAATCCGCGTCCCCTTTCCAGACTGAATGACGTCCACTTGCATTCCAGAGGAATGTTCGCGCGACCCAAAGTTGCGTCCCTTCAGCAAACGGGGCCCATGTTAAGGGAAAGCACTTAACTCAGTAAAAGACTTAGGCCATTGTGGGATTAGTCGGAAAATACGCAAGGCTGCGTCCCTCGCGTCTGCTCAAACTGCGTCTTCATCAGAGGAGCTGTGTCTGCATGGATAGTGATGGTTGTTCGCACCTAGTCAAAAGACCCAGCGCTGCATCCTAAAGGACTGCGACCAGTGAGTCACACTCAAAGACTACGTCCTTCGCGTCTACTTGAGTCGCGTCTTCATTAGCAGAACAGATTCGCGTTAATTAAACCCGCGTTTCTCTCTGTGAATTGACGCCACGTTTCATCAAAAGGACTTGGTTCTGTCGAAGAACTGATGACCGCGTCTCTCTCTATGATTTGATGCTGCGTCTCATCAGAAAAATTTGGTTCTACCTAGGTTCCTATGAATCAATGCCGCGTCTCATCAAGAAGACTTGAGAAGTTGAATTCATCTACAGCAAGGCAATAAAGATGGAACAAGAACTCCAAAGACTTTTATTGCATCTGATAAAAGTTAATATAAACACTCTTAAAACAGAGTGTCCTTTTCTTTACAAAAAAAGGGGAAGGCTACAAGTCCTGGTTCGCCAAGGAACGGATTTGCTCTCTAAGACGATGTATCTTATGTTGACGTGCCTTCTCAGCCTCCATGAGAGCTTGGGCCCGCAGATCCGCCTCAGATAAAAATCCCTGCGCTTGTACACGGAGGGATTCCAACTCGGATGAACGAACAGAGAGGTTTGCTTCAACTTGCGCCTTAGCAGCCTCTAACTCCGCTAGCCTCTTTTCAGAGGTAGTAAGCTTCTGTTCGTTAAAAGTAATCATGGCCTCAGCCCTGGCTATCGCAGCCCGAGAGTCAAGGATAGCCTGCTTTGCAGCCTGTATGATCATGACAGATTCCTTAGACTCGACTGTTAGCCTTTGATGATCAGCCTGGAAACCTTCAAGAAGACGGGTGTTATCGGTTATCTTCTCCTCCACCTCCCGTCGCTCCTGCTCTTGAGCAGCAAGGAGCCTATTCAGAGTTTCCTGGGCTTCGTGGAATGAGCCGGCATCATCCAGGGATCGAAGCTCTCTCAGGTCTTGTCCCAGCTGCTCCACCACCATCAGACACGCCTGGGCTAGCGAAGGGCCTCCGGCCAACTTGATGTTCTCGGCCAAGTTTCCGAGAAACATCCGGGCGAATTCAAAGGAGCTACCCCCAGACAGGATGAAATCGATGCATGATCGCATCGAGTCAAAGAACTGTTGCACCGTTTTGCGTGTTAGGAACTCCATAGTATTATCGCCCGAGGTGCTCCCCGACCCCATTTCTATCACAGGGTGAGGGATGTAAGCCGGCTCTTCTCGCGCAAGAGTCAGACTGACCACCGGTACGGCAGGAGCAAGGGCAGCCACTAGCGCTTCTGGGGGTGCTACCTCTGCAGGAACCTGCACAGCTGATGACAGAGTAGCGGGCTCGACCTCCTCAGAAACCTCGGCCGAGGCTTGAGCTGTGTGGCCTTCCGGAAGGGCACTGACCGTCGGACTCTCCACCTGAGCCCCCTCAGTTCTCTCTACAAATTATCTCAACATTAGCTACAATGGCGAGAAGAGAAACATTCAAGACAACAAAACTTCCTTACCAAGTTGGAGGTCCAGAGATGTCGAATTCTTGGGCGAATCCTGCAGAGTAGAAGTCTCCCTGGCTTCGGTGGTTGCCTCCTCGTCCTGCAGAGTGGGAGTCTCCCCGATTTCAGTAGCTGCCTTCTCTGGAGGCATCTCAGCGGCTGAAGTCTCAACTCCTTCCGGCTGGGTCAACTCTTGCACCATCTCCTCGATATGCGAGGAGGTTGCAGCCTCAATATCCTCGGCCAACCCTGCAGCATAAAAGGAGAATGTTAAAACTCCCTCTTCAAAATGAAAAGGGAAATCAAGTCAGAAGGTAAAAAGAGTACCTTCAGCGGGAATAACTGCCGCCGGTGGTGATGCCGTCAACGGCTCGCACCCATGTATTTCCTCCTCGGAGATGTGTGAGAATTTACTCAGATCAGGAGGAGCGGGTTCGTCACCGTAATCAACCTCATCCTCAAAATTGCTTCCCTCTGCGGATAAGGAAGACGACAGTTCGACGCGAGAGGCCTCGATAGCCGGAGCCTTGCCACCAATTACCCCAGTAGTAGGGCTGGGGTCAACTGTCCGAGGACTGGAGACGAACACACTTGGAGACCCAGGTTGCTGTGCCTCATCTCTCCTTTCGTGAGCTGAGGAAGACCCGGGCTGAACTAAGACCCCCGGAATCTCAACATCACCTCCGCTCATGATGTCGACTTCGAACTGCTCGGCCTCGTCAGCAGCGGTTGGTTCATCAGCAGGCTCCGCTCCCTCCACAATCCTGGGGCCCCTGCTGCGCAACCTGCGGGCATGGACTAAGGGGGCATCATCCTCGTCCGCCTCTTCTTCCCTCGGTTCCTCAACACCAGAAGGGATGTCTTCGGATAGAGAAACTGCAGACGTCAAGTCTCTCCGGACCTTCTTTGGGCAGGGTCAGCAGTGGAAGTAGAGCCTCGAGCACGCTTACCCACTGCTTGTCGAGCCTTTGTTGCTCGTGGCTCCTCCCTCGACCCTCTCCCTACTTCCCTCAGAGCCTTCAGATACTGTTCGACGCCTCGCGAACGTTTACCGGACCCCGACCTTGCTTCGAAATTTGCATTGATACTCTCAATGCATGAATACTCCAGAACAAAGGATGGTGTCTGGTTGACCTGGAAGTACCAGGTGCAGAAGCTGAAGCTTGTGCGGCCCTTTGGCTCCTTGATAGGTAGACGGAAAGTTGCTTCCGTCCCTCCGGCCACGCTATAATACCAAGCCCGAGCACCTTCGAACAAGTTCTCACTGAAGGTGAGTCGAGCATTGGGGTTGCCAACGTAGAGTTGATCATAGCCGAACTGCCGGGCGAAGCGATTCGGCATATATGGCTCGATCGTACATGAAGTCCCTTGCCAGAAAAGCACATACCCAGGTCGGATGTTAATCAACCACCAGAAGATCCCCGTTGACAGCCTAGTGAAATCATCTTGGCCTGCGGAGTCAGTATATAGTTCCCCAAAAGATGCACCAGGAATCTCGGGAAGCAGCGGTTAAGCTGGTAGTTCGAAGCAGACAGAATGCACTTTCGAACGTAATACATGTAAGTATTACACCAGTCAGAACCCTCCAGCCGCTGTACAAAGGGGACAAAACCCTCACTCCAAGGCACCGGCGTCATCAGAGAGGGGCAGTGCATCACGTACCAAGCCATTAAGTACGTGTAGGGCAGCTCGACCCGAGGGTTGGGACGCTTCACTGTCGGCTTCCCCTCTGAGTCAACAATCGGCTTGCCATGGGAATCGACAGCCTTCCCTGCCTCGCAAAAAGTCTGGGTTAACGCCCGTAACCCGCTTTGAATGCCAGCCGCCATGGCCGGAAGAAGGGAGATGGGACTGCCATAGGCCAGGAGCACCGCCGGGTACACTACATCGGCAACAATGACTTCATGTGGCAGCGTGGGCACCACACAGCGCTTCAACCATAGCATTAAGAAGCCTGCCAACAGTGCTCGATCGGAGACAGGAATTCGGACCTGATGGTGAAAGCTTTCGAAAACCATGTCAGGTTCGAAACCATCCTCGTTCGAAACCGTGGTGTAGAAGCCTTCAGAAGCCGTAATCCTGTCGTCAATCTCCTTGTCGGAGCTGGGAGCCAGTCGGGTTACCGGATGGTCTTTCTTATTGATACCGTTAAACAAGTAGCTGGCCCAAGACAGCTGCTTGACTCCTCCCGACCTCCAAGAAGTTACCTGACCGCAAGTGTGGAAGTGACATAACACTTCCCAATAAGTCTCGTACACTTGAGGAGACCCTTTCTTCATAAGGTTGAGCTCCTCAGTGGTTGGGACATATTCCTCATAGGGAGAGTCCCCTATTGCCAGCCCCGAGATCTCATGCAACTCGTGCAGGGCAAGGCCCATCTCTCCGACTGGAGTGAAGAATGTCCCCGTCAAAGGATTGTACCGCTCCAGGACCCCGAAGAAGTTCTGAGAACTCGGCGGGATACCATACTGTACGGCCCTGACTACCTGGTACAGATCCGTTTGCTCCAACAAGTCCCTAAGGTCGGCAAGGACGAAGCTCACCATCCTGCCCCACCAATACTTCTCGGTGGAATGAACCCCCCCGGGCGAACGGAACTCAACCGGAAAATCACCCTCCACTTTCATGAACGCGTTGAGGAAAGTGGTGCCAAGTTTTGGTGTTTCTCCAACTGGGGGCTCAGTTCTGAGCGACCCGGGGAACAGGCCGAGAACTGCCCTATCATGACTATCATGACGGTATACCCTTTTGGAGCCTAAGTCACCAAGGGTAATCTCAGGGACATACCGGGAAAGGTCCCATTTCATCTTCCGAGGGATGGACGTGTGCTGGAGATAAGACAGCGGGTACATCCTCTCCATATCCGGAAGAAAGAATCTTCTACCCCCTATCTGGCGGAGCCATTTATAAGTTCTGTCATACATGGAATAGCCGCCATCGCCGACATGGTCTCCAAAGAAGAAGGCAGGCTTCTCCAGCGGAATGCGAGCATCCGTTGTGAATGCTGCGTCAGTCATAAGCTCCCGAAGAGTTGTCATGTCAACATTGGAGAGCCTTTTCTTGCGCTCCTGTGACCTGTCAGCAGTCACAGGTATAGTCCTTTGCAGCGCAAAGATTAAATCACGGTCAGGGCCACCTACGTGCCCAAAGTGGCGCTTCTTGGAGAGTGGGGCAGAAGAGTGAAGCACTGCAAAAGAAAAAAACACTTGATCAGACATCTTATCAAAAAAAAATTGTGTTAAGTGTCTATAGTCCAGACGCAGAAAAGATGCTGGACGCAGAAATTATCAAAATTCCCGTCTAGACTTGAGAATCCGCGTCCAGACGCAGAAGAGACACTGGATGCAGGAATTATCAAAATCCGCGTCCAGACCTGCAAATCCGCGTCAAGATGTGAGGCCCGCAGGATCAAGCCCGCGTTTTGAAAACTAAGACTTATGAAAAATCTCTAAGTACTTGGGCTCAGGTGCAAGATTCATAAAAAAATCAGCACCTGATGTCATAGAACGCAAGGATCAAGTCCGCGTCCGAACCCTTCACAATTAGAAATATTCTAAGTGAAGAGTCCGAAATGCAGGACTCACTGGCACCGGGTCATCAAACCCGCGCCTTGGTTGTCAACTCAGAGATCGCGTCTGAGACCGCGCCTGAGAATCAAACACGGTTTATATTCTGTGTTGACGGTTCTCCTCAAAAAAAAAAGTTTTTTTTAGGGGTTCCATGAACTTCCACCATTAATGGTAAAGGTTAAGCCTAAGCGGCATTATACCTGGGAAGAGGACTTCCTGCGCGGAGGAACCACCCCTCTGGGCCTCGGCGACGGCCGCCTTTGAGGATGATACGGTTGGCTTGGCCTTGGGTGCCATTGATGATAAAGAATCCGATGAAGGAGAAATGAAAAGTGATGAACAAAAATCCTTTTTCTGAAAACCCTAACAGATGCGCTCGGAGAAGAAGAGATACCTCTCTGACTGTTGCCATTTATAGGCACAAAGATTTGAAAAGATACGCGGCGCGTGGCTCGATTAGCTTTACAGCGAGTCATCGCTTGACGCGTGGAACAGATCATTTAATGAACCGGGAAGTCCGCGCGCCAAAAGGTGATGTCCCGATGGTTCCCCAGAACAAGTGGCGGTGCACTCATGACATGGCACGGATTCGCACTCAACAGGCGCGCCTCTTTGATGGACGTGCCCCGTCAGCACAGCCATAGTCGTGTCCAGAAAGTCGCGTCCTTACTTAAAAGGATGCGTCTCTCCGAAGTTCGCGTCCTTCCAATCCGACCTAGCATCGTGTCTGCCCAATCGAATACCAGTCGCGTTTTCTATTTCCAAAAGGCGCACCCCATGAAAGCCGCGTCTGTAAAGCAGTACTATCTCTGCTCTTCAAAAAGAACTGGCGCTCAGTCCTTACTTCTGCAAATCAGTTTCAACAGTACACTGGCACAAGCAGACGATCGTCCACTCCTAGCTTAAAGCGCATCCATGACAGACTAAAAGCAATCGGGGAGGTTTAGACTGTGTATCTAGACACTCAACACGATCAACTCTGGTGGCCTCAAAGAGTTCAACAGTACACTCACGAAGACCAGCTCCAGATAAGATCAAACCTGGAGCATTAACAGTCCAGTCATAAAGGCGAATTCAGCTAGAGTCCAAAGTATTTCGAAATCCGTCCCAGTTAACTGCAGAATATCGAAAACTTTGGAGGGGGTTCTGTAGGCTGTCTAAAAATCACTAAAAGACAAGCCATTAAAAAGCAGAGTTTCAACATCAAGGCGCGCGTGGGCTCGACACCCGCGTCTCGGTTATAACCGCCCTGGTTATGGGCCAGTCGCCGCCCACATAGCGGGGAAGTCAGCCCCTCATTGTGGAGCATTTTTAGGGGGCACGTTCACCCTGGAACCCCTATAAATAGCCCCGTCGCTATTGAAGAAGGGTCAGATTTTCTTTAGTGAGAGGACAACAAGACAGAGACAGGAGAAAGAGAGCTAAACTCTTTAACAAGCTCGCTGCGTACGAGTTCCCCTTTGCCTACCTTCTCTTTGTGAGTTTTGGTAGACAGAGCTGTGTTACTCCTTCTACCCGCTAAAGAGAAGATCCCTGACGATCCCAACGGTCATCCGATCAACGGAGAACAAAATTCACTCTCCACTGCCACACGAAGAACCCAGCACTAAACAAAGGGAGGATTCAAGACTCAACATCCTCCCTCCCTTGTAATCGGAGTATTAATCCGTTGTAAACTTTCAATTGATTCAAGGAAACTTTACGCGAGATTTTTTTCCCTCCGCGAACAGACAAGGGAGACATAGGTTCGCAGAGAACCTGACCAGCCACATGCGAGGCTGAGAGGTGTCGACAGAATTCTGCTTCTGGTTTCTGTTCTGAGGCCTTGGCCATGGAGACCTTTCTATGCTTCCGTGCATGAAGCATTATACCACCCCCTGAGAGGACTTCTTCAAATTTTTCTTGGTCGAAGTGAATGACCAGGTTCTCGAAAGTGATAGGTTTGCACTGCGGACCTGCTTCCTTGTTGCATCAGAGGACCGCAGTAGGCTCGCAGAGAGCCTTATCTGTCTCCGCAGAGACTTGTTTTGAAGATTTAGCCAGAGGGGCTCTGGCCACATTAGCTTCCTTGAATTCAGAGATAGATCCGAAGGTCTGTTCGTCGCATTGCGACACTTGATTCTCAACAGTGGAGAAATCAATCCCCAGCGGAGTCGCCATCTTGTTTTTCATTAATTTTGCGAAGGGGAAAACTTACAAAAAAGATTGAGGAGCTAAATTATAAGTAACACAAAACATTACAAGTAGATCTCCTCTGAGATTCTGGAGAAGTGTACCGGTAAGAGTCTGGTCAGCACGCGACCACTTTGTCCCTTTGACGATGCGATCGATGAGATTCCCGTCTCGCCTGGTTCGGGGAATCGAAGAACAGAAGGTTGGTAGAACCCTCTTGTTACTTCTCAAAACTGACTTCGCTTAGGAATTCCTTCTCGCCTGGTTCCGGAGATTCCTTGAGAAGAAGGTATTAGGATATCAACACCCTGATTAGAGAAGTGATTCTCTAAAGTCTCTGAATTTTTGGAAGCAAGAGAATAAATCTCTGTTTAGCCTCTCTCTCTCTGTGCGCGTCTTTTCGCGTCGTGTGGAGGTCCTCTCTCCTTGTGCCCCTAGTGGGCTATTTATAGGGAGAGCATGGGTATAATTGTCCCTTGAAAATATGGAAACAGATTGAATCAAATCTGTTCAAATCTGGAAAGTAGCCATACTGCGAGGCTAGAATCAGCTTTTGCGAAGCTAGAAGTAGCAGGTAGATCGGTCTCCTGATTTGTTTTGATCCTTTCCATATAATTGGAAGATCTCCCTTGATCCTCTTACTCGTTTTAAGAGAGTCAAGAGATCATGGCAAGCAAGTACCAAATTTGATCTCAGATTTGATCTTGATTGGATTTGATCTTGATCCTGAATAGATTTGATCTCATCTGGAGATTCAATTGGTCAAAGGTTGACCATAACAGACCTACAGAGGAGCTGCCGCATCGAGCTCACAGCAGAGCTGGAAGGAGCATCTGGCGAAGTCAGAAGAAAGCTCTTCAGCGGAGCTAGATAACATCTGTGACGAAGCTACCGAACATCTTTTCGCGCGGATGCGTGTGGCTTCGAGCGAAGCTAACTCTCTGCGAAGTTAACTGAGTACTTCAGGCGAAGCTGTAAGTTAGCTTCCTGACGGAACTGTGAATGGCTTCAAGGCGAAGTTAGGTGATCTTAGCCTCTCTGGAGAGGCTATTCCTTTGGGCTCATGTGATGCTAAGTGCTAGCATCTTAGACCTGCTGAGGTCTGTTTAGAGACAATCCGGAGCTCACTGTCTGCTTCACTGGATCAGTAGAGTCCAAGTTGCTTCTTTGTCCCTCGGGGATGGGTGAAAACTGGTTGTCAGCTTATCTATCACTTATCTTTTGTAAATGTTAACAAGTACAGAACTGGTCATCAGCTTGTCTGTCACTTGTCTTTTGTAAATGTCAACAAGTACAGAACTGGTCGTCAACTTGTCTGTCACTTGTCTTTTGTAAATGTCAACAAGTTTAGACATTGTTCAGGCTAGTCAGGATCTTGTCTTTTTTAAAGTGTCAACATATACCTCTTCTCAAAATAAAGAGATGGTGGTGTGATATTATCACTAACTTGTGTGTCATGGAGGTTCCATCCTGATCAGACATCGCTCCTTCACGTGCCTTCAGACGAATGTTCTTCGAAAGACAAGCTTTGGAGTTTGAAGGTGAGGCTAGACGTAGTGGCAGGATGGAAGGATTGGATTGAGATCATCTGTATTTTTTTTTTCAAAAAAGGTATAAACATAGAATTGTAATGGAGTTTTGTATTACTCCTGTTAGATGTAATCAAATATATATTTGAAGGGATGTATTCGGAATGGAAAGACCTTTCAAAATAAAATATATATAAATGTCTTTAGAATGAAAATTTTATTTAGATCTTGCCTTGATTGACCGTTGGTCTTATTCGGAATCTATCATGTCTCCTCAGAGTGCTAGTCTTTAACTTTGAGATGTTTGATTTGGTATGTGGATGGTTTGATAAGATTGCGGTGTTATTCTCAAGTAAGGATAGTCACATCAGTGGTACCTGCAAACTTTTGATCTTTGAGAGGGGAAAATCTAGTAGCAGAGTGGAGAATTTGGTAGGACTCTGAGTAGGGAAAATCCAACAACAGAGTGGGGACTCCGAGTAGCGAAAAACCCACAGCGGAGGAATCTCCGAGTGGGAAAATCCCAGCAGCGAAGTTAGGTCTATGGACTGACATTTATGTTTCACGCCTGATAGAGAGAAACTATTAGGGGTACAAACGTACATTGGCCCACCATGAAGGGATGATGCACACATAAGCATGCAATGAAATAACTTAAATTAAATATTAGATACAGCATAATAAGAGCTAATGAAAGACACATTGGGCCGACAGATTACATATGCTCAGCTTCTAATCACAGGAAACTAGTACGTCGAGCGGATAATCTAATCAACGAAACCATTATGTATATACGTTACGTCTCGTGCGGTCATAGGCTAAACATTCACAACCATGTCGTCCCGGGATAAGTAACAAATGCAAATATTCACAAAGGTAGTGTTCAGATTGTACATGAGTGACTGTGTCTCAGGTATGTTTGATGCCTCCAGCCAGTAATCACACGAACTAGTACGCCGAGGGGGTAATTCAAACAAGAAAACCCTCATGTATATACCATATGTTTCATGTATCATAGGCTCTTCGGAACGCTTACCTGAAAATTGAAAAGAGGCCTTAAGTTAGGGGGTGTCACCATCAATATATTGGATGCGTCGACTCTGAGTGGGGGCCCATCAGCTGAGTGCCGATTCGGACATCTGAGTAGAGGAAATCCCATCAAAGGAGTTGGGTCTCTGAGTGGAGGAAATTCCATCAGCAGAGTCGGATTCACAGTTGCTTTCAAGTGGGAAAATCCCAACAGTGAAGCCGTGAGCTCGGTAGGGACCTGAAGTAAGGGGTACAACCCATCACAGATTGGATAATCTACTTCGAGTGGAGAAAATTCCACCAGCAGAGTGGCGATTCGGCTTGGACCCGACAAAGAGAAACTGCCTGGTTTACCATCCGCCCGTGGGTCGGATGATGGGAGCCCGCAGGCTAGTGTTTGTGTTTTCTAGTAGGGAAAATCCCATCAATGGAACACCGAACGGGGCTCTAAGAGATAAATATCCTTGCCACAAATTAGGGACTCCGATTGGGAGAAATCTCACAACAGAGGGTTTCGATTCTCATAGGCTAATCGAGAAGGGGCCCTTAGGCAAGTCTGCTTTGTCGTCTCCGAGTGGTGAAAATCTCATCAGCAGAAGGACCGACTCTAAGTGGGAGAAAACCTAGCAGCGAAGTAGTTTCAAGTAGGAAAAATTCCATCAGCAGAACATCTAGACATAATTCTTTGAGTGGAAAAAATTCCATCAGTGAAAGGACCGACTCCAAGTGAGGGAGATCCCAGCAGCAGAGTAGTTCTGAGTAAGGAAAATCCCATCAGTGAAACGTCTATTTTGGAAGGACTGCAATGGTTAGGTGTAGAAACATTATTTTATTCAATATTGGATTGGAGTACAGGGAACTAAAAATAGAGGAAATGTTAGGGATAAAAATACTACCCTACCTATTGGAAATGTGAAATCCTCAATTACTTTGTATTGGGTGACTAAATATTGCTTTGATGATTGGACACTGGCGGTTGCCCCCTGAGGCGAGGATGAGTCGGTGTCTTTGGTGGTATGCGGCTGATTGATGGCTGGTGAGGGGACCGTTTGCCCAGTGGTGTTTGATTGCCTTGTCTTTGGACATTGCCCCATTGAGGATGATGGTTTGCTTTTGTGGAGCCATCGGCGCTGTGAAAGAGGCTTATTGAGGAAACTTTTTGGATCTTAGGAGGGAAACCTTGAGTGTAGGGACTCAATTCTCAAAGAAAGCATCAGTTTGTAGTGGAAATTTTTCACCGCGAAAGATTGAACGGTCGACCTACACCACAGGCGAGAGTAGGGAAATTGAGTGTGTGAATAACAATGATGCACAACACAGAAAAGGAGACATATACAAGATTTATACGTAGAAACCCAAATTGTAAAAAAATTACAGGGAGAAGGAGAAAATTCCACTCCAATTCTCAAGTTACAGGAACTGCAGAGAATTTATTGGTATGTCTCTGATTTAAAATCAAATGGAAGGGAAGAACTCTTTCTCTCGTTAGAGGAGAAGGTCTACTTATAATCAACGGGATGGAGGTCGATCTTTGTAACTGCACAATCCGCACATGTGATTTGTTATAACAATTCTGATTATTTGCGTTGGACTGTGGGGATCACATGAAGAAAATCTCGCCACCGTTCATTATTGCCCGCGCTGGGAGCGTTACACATTATGAATGTGAGAGAGAAAGGAGAAGCGTAACTGCAGGCGAATATCTCAGTGCCTATTGCTGGAAACTTCTGGAGTCAAATCGGGAGTCTTGAACTGCAAATGACTCCAGAGGGATGAATTCTTCGAGGCTGGAGGTTACTCCGGGATGACTTGAGACGACGGAGCTTCTGAGGTGGAAGAATCTTCGATTTGAAAGTTAACTTTAGTTCGATCTGCAATGATTCTGGGAGGATGTGGACTAGTCATTAATGACTCTAAGCAGTTAATTGTGAAAAAAAACAATTCATAATTGTATTTTGAAAGATTTTAAATTTTACATTTTTGACAATTTACTCCATATTGCAGAGGAACACCTTCGCCATTCTTTCTACTTACAAATCTTTTACGGTACTTTACGTATTCATCTCTCAAAATTTTCATATTTTTATATTAACCACTTAAATCTTTATATTTTCAATTTAGTCCCTCAAATCCTCTGAGAAACCCCAAATTAGGACAATAATTAGGTTGAGATTATGGAAAAATAGTATATTCCTTCAACTATAACAAAACTTTGTTAAAAATAGGTTTACCCTTTATTTTTCCAACGACCAACAATTGTAATTAGTGGACCCCATCCTCTTCTTCCTTATATCTTATCTTCTCATTTATCTCATGTGAATCCAAAATTTTCTCTCTTTCTCTTGACTTTTCCTTTCTCACTTCTCAATTTTGCTCATACTTCCTGATTTAGAGGTATTCAAATTAGAGCATATTTTGTTTTCTAACATATCTAACTCTTTTGTTTAACTTCGATGACAATCTAACTGTTGTCCTTGAGGTCCCTTAAAGGATATGAGCGATTAAATTGAAACTACAAAGATTAAGAGATTAATATAAAAATATGAAGAATTGAAGGGGCGAACACTTAGGGCGTGTTTGGCTGTAAGGAAGTGGGCTGAAGTAAGGAAATGGGAAAGTATAATCGCTTATTTTCCTATCTATCCAACATGGAAAAAAGAAAATGAGAAAATTCTTTTTTCTTTTCTCTTTTTCTTTTTACATAATCACTTCCTTACTTTCAGGGTGCTACAGTTAATTTTGTCATCATGTAAATCTCATTTGTAATAAATTGTAACTCAAAACAGTTAATTTTGTGATCATATAAATCTCACTTGCATTCTAATTACAATCTAATTTTTATTTTTTTATTAATTTTATTTTAATATTATTTTGTGGTCGACTTTTCTACTTTTACTTTTATATTACCATCCAAACATCGGAAAAGATATAACATTTTTCAAATCATACTTTCTAGCAACATTCAAATACTGGAAAACTCACTCACCAATTTTCAAGTTTCAAAAGAAATTTTTACTGCTTCCTAAATAATCACTTTCACCCCTAACCAAACAGCCCCTTAAAAACCCAATTTCTATCGGAGCTACTGTGCAATAAAAAGACATTACGGAGACTACTAAGAAAAAGCCCAAAATCTCTCTCAAACTCTGCTCGCTCTCTGCCGCTGCCCCAAAATGGCTACTTTGATCCTTTATATTTTCTTCTATGGATCTCTCGTGCTCGTTAGAAAAAGAAAAGATTTGGAGGCGAGGGGACCTTTGCTGTAGTTTTCGCCATTACCATATTTGATGTTAATTTGCGGTCCGTTTAGTTGTCGTAATTGACCGTAATTTGAAAGTCATAGTTTGTAAAATATTTTACAGTTGTAAATAAGTTATGTAAGTTTTATGGTGTTTAGTTGATAACATAAAGTTGTAAGTGAGAAAGTGTATTATATTTTACGGTGTTTGGTTGTTGTAATATGTAAGTCGTAAGTAAAAAAGTTGACCACAAAATTAACTATTTGATGATTTTAAAAGTTTTAATATTATAAATAATATTAAAAATATTAAATATTAAAAATTAATATTAACATAAAAAAATAATACAAATTTGTATGAGCACAAAATTAACTGTAATTGGGCTGTAAGTGAGTGGTAATTGGGTTGCAAGTGAGTGATAGTTGAGTTGCATAAGTCTTTTACGAACTACAGTTCAAACAAACATCGTAATTGTAATTGGGTTGTAGGTCATTTACGAATTACGAATTACGAATTTTTACGTCTTTTACGGCGAAACAAACAGCCCTTGGTGTTCTTTTTTGATTATTTGCCATCAAAATTTGATCCTTTTCACTTTAATGTTATCGATGAGAAATATATTCTGCCAGTTTTTTTACCGCCTGTCTCTTTGTCCAGATCCTATTTTTTTTTGGGATTCCCCTTGTCCTTTTCGTTTCACTTTTGCGATTCAGAGGTTTATATGGAACAAGATACTTTTTAATGAGCTTCTTTCGTCGTTTAACAATTATTTTGTCAACTATGAGCCTGTTTGTTTTCCTGCAAGTAGCTGCAAGTCGTAAGTCGTAAAATGAGTATGAGAAAGTGAACTGTAGTAGAAAAATATATTATGCTTTATGGTATTTGGTTGAAAAAAATGAAAATGTAAATGAGAAAATATATTGTATTTTACGGTGTTTGGTTGGTAAAATGAAAGTGTAAACGGAAAATTTTATTATGTTTACGGTGTTTGATTGGTAATGTAAATATCTTTTTCATTTCTGTTAAGATTGTTTGTTAGGCATTGTTGGCCCACAGTTCATCACAAGCTTAGGCTTTTTGGACAGAGTTCTAAGTTCTGACATGATTTATTTTAATAAACTTAGTTTCCCCAATTGGTCTCAAGGAGTCTTGATTTTTCATGATTTAAAATATATTTACCCCTCATTTACTCGGGGGATTGTTATTATCGTTGTAAAAACATTGATCATCCAATATTTACCCTAACTTAAGCTTTGTTGGAAAGAGAGAGATTTTTACTGAGGAAGTTGACCCGGACCGTCAAGGGATCGTCGAGGAAGTCGGCGACAAGAGACGATGGAAGAAACAGTAGAAAACAGCAGCAGCAGCAGTATCTGGCAGGTTTGGTCGAACGGTCCGGTCGACCGACGTGCACAGCGTGCGCAGGAATTGGGCGGTCGACCGGCCAGCCGACCGCAACCCGCTGTCTGCAGGAACCCCAACTCTCGGGTGCTCTGGGTCGACCGCCGGGTCGACCGGAGTGGCCCTGTCTGCAGGAACCCAACTCTCGGGTTTTTCTGGTCGACCGTTCCGGTCGACCGGAAGAGGAAGCAGGTAGTCGGTCGACCGGCCGGTCGACCGACAGACGGGTTTGGGCGAAATCCTGCTGCTCCGCAGATTTGGTATTTAAGGCTGTTTTGTTTCTAGGGTTTGTAAGCAATCACAAAGGCTGCGGGAAAAGAAAGGCTGCATCTCTCTTGCATTCAAAGAGGCTGCTAGCAAGTTGTAATCCTCCTTAAAGTATTAATCTCTCCATTTGATTGCCCCGAGGACGTAGGCATTCAGGCCGAATCTCGTTAAATCGTGTGTTTTGTGATTGCGTGTTCTTCTCTTGTGATTTCTGTGATTTGGGTGTTCTTTGTGGTTGTAGAGATTGTGTGATCCTCTATTGGTTGTTGTCGGTGCGCACAACAAGTGGTATCAGAGCATCCAGGTTGCTCTTTGGGATTTCTGAGGATTCGGAAGGGCTCGAGATCGGATCCGGTGGAGATCGTGTGTCGATCTCAGATCTGAGGTATTGGGTGTTCGAGGAGATCGTGTGTCGATCTCAGAAGGACTCAAGGAGGGCTCATTGAATCCGTGGTGGAGTAGATCTGGTGAGAAACTCGATCTAGGGTTTCAAGGGACAGGTAAAAATCCTATTTTTATCTGAGTAGAGATCTATTTCAAGTTAGTTGATCTTCGCGTAGATAGAGGATCAGGGAAAAATCTCAATGGCAGAAGAAACTGCATCTGTTAAGACAATGAACAATCACCCAAGGATTGAAGTTGTTAAGTTCAATGGAACTAATAATTTCGGGATGCGGAGGTGTGAGGTTATGGATGCACTGAATGCATCGAACCTCGAGGACACGCTCCTATTGGAGAAGAAGAAGAACACGACCACTGATGAAGAGTGGGCGAAGATGAATAGGTCGGCATGTGGCTTGATACGTTCATGCTTGTCACAAGACATCAAATATCTTGCACAACATGAGACGTCGGCAAAGAAGCTGTGGGACACCCTTGCTAAGAAATACCTGACTAAGAGCGTGGAGTCTAGGTTGCAGCTTAAGAGTAAGCTGTATCAGTTTCGAATGAAGAAGGGGAGCACAGTAAATGAGCACATAAACCGATTCACAAAGCTTCTTACAGATCTGATAAATGTGGATGTCGTGGTAGAAGAGGAAGATAAGGCGGTCATCTTTCTGAATTCACTTCCTGCAGAGGAGTACGAGACATTCACACTGACCTTCATTAATGGAAGGCAGACCTTGGATTATGATGAGGTGTCGTCTGCATTAATGAGTTATGACACAAGGAAGAATGAGAGGCATCCTTCACAGTCAAGCTCAGTGGCGGAGGCACTGGAAGTAAGAAGCAGAGGTTCATCGCGGAAGGGCAAGAAGGTGAGAGGAAGATCGAAGTCCAGGTCGGGCTATAGAGATCTGAGAAAGGATCAGTGCATTTTGTGCCGAGAGATAGGGCACTGGAAAGTGGACTGTTCGAAGTTCAAGGGGAAGAAGAAGGAGTCGAAGGCTGAAACAAATCTTGCAAAAGTGACGAATACTCATAGGAGCAGGTCACAGGCGGATGGAGCAGATTCGGACTCGTCAGGTTTCTCGTTTTCAGTCAGTTCTCCAATTATTGGTAACTCATGGAAAGATGAGTGGATTCTGGATACGGGTACAACATACCATGCGTGCCCTAATCGGGGCTGGTTTTCTAACTTTGAGCAGCTGGAGGGGTGTTCGGTCATTATGGGCGACGATCACCTGTAGCGTGGAGGGTGTAGGTACAATCCGAATCAGGATGTGATGGGATGGAAAGGGAGCTAAAAGGAGTGAGGTATGTACCTCAGTTGAAGAGAAATCTAATCTCCGTGGGAACTTTGGAAGCATCGGGCATGGTGATATCTGTTCGAGATGGTGATCTCAGGATGATCAAGGGCTCGATGGTGGTGATGAAGGGCGTCCGAGGCAATCTCTACTACTTGAAGGGTTAGTACGATTACAGATCAGTGGAGACTTCAAGTTCTTCAGATGATGTTGGCCCGGAGGACTGGCAGGGAAAGGTCAGACACGAAGATGGAAGGTCTTTGCAAGCTCCTGCAAAGAAGGAATCCATGGAAGGTGCTGCTACCTGCAATTTGGAAAGTGCACAGCGTTCTGGACAAGAAGACGGTGAGATTCAGCACCAATACTCACCACAATGAAGGTCTTCTTGATTGTGTTCACGTGAGTGTATGGGGACCTGCTAAGACGGCATCACTTGGAGGTCACAGGTACTTTGTCTCGTTCATTGATTGTTCATCTAGGCAAGTTTGGATATATCCAATGAGACAAAGGGGTGAAGCCCTAGATGTGTTGAGGAAGTGGAGAAGAAAAATGGAGAGGCAGGTAGGTAGGAAGATAAAGGAGCTTCATATTGGTAATGTTGAAATAGACATTAACCAATTCCTACAATTTGGTCAGAACACAGGGATTGCTACTCACTTCTCAACAGGAACAGATGGATTGGCTAAGGAAATTGTCCGTTCCTTGCTGGAGGAGGTTCGGAAGTTATTGTCTAATGCAGGATTGGACAAGTCGCTTTGGACTGAGGCGACTGAGTATGCTAGCCATCTCAGGAACAGATCGACTGCAATAGGAAGTAAAGCTCCATTGGGAACTTGGTCTGGAAAATTTGCTCAAGATCATGGTATGCTGCGGGAATTTGGAAGTCCGGCTTACTTCAGTGCCAAGAGTGGCAAGGTGAATCCGCGGGCAAAGAGGTTTGTCTACTTGGGTGTCAAGGAAACAGCTACAGGTTGTGGGACCCCGAAGATAAGAAAATCATGATGAGCAGACATGTCACATTTGGAGAGGCTTCAGTAGTGAAGTCCACTGTCTCTCAGCAGGTGGAGAGGACGAAGACCAAGGAAGGATTGCAGCGGGTGGAGTTGATGCTACTCCATCATCTCCAGTTGGTTCGGCATCAAAGGATACTTCAGCGGAGGTGACACCGGGTGGAGTTCATGATACCAAAGGTGATGCTGAACAGGTTGACGACATTGTTGAGGATGTCGAGTTATTTGCAGCCATTGGAACCAAGGTGAAACCACGCTCGTGGTTAAAGAAGCATGAATCTCAAGCTTGTGAACGAGACAAGCTCAAGTTGAAGGCCGTTGTTCTACATGATGGTCGGGAAGAGGTTCATATGACTCAGTCTGACAGGTTCACTGCTGCAGATATAGGTACCATTATTTGAGCTTGCTGAAGCTCATTTTGATGAACTACGTTTGGCTTGATCCTTTTGGGCAAAGGTACGTAGGCAGCCGTAAAGGCGCAGCCATTGGTGATGCAACTCTTATGAAGCTATTTTGGGTTTCGAGAAGTAGTTTTGGATCTTCACGTAGAGGTGAAGAGTTGTGGCTGATTGGAGCTTCACGTAGAGTTGGAGAGACTTCACGTAGAGGTGAAGAGACTCCATTTAGCGGTGAAGTGGTGTGGCCAGTTGGACTTCACGTAGAGGTGAAGTGTTTGTGATCTCGAAGAACAGTACTATCTTCCGGAGAGAAGATGTTGAGCTTGCATAAGGAGTGGTGTGCATCCAGGAGAAGCCGATGATTTAGTGTGCTCTACGCAGACTTGGTTGGACCGTCAGTGGAAGACAGGTGGACTAGATAGAGCTGGTCAGTGGAGAGTCAGTGTTGCTCATAAGGAAGTCTTCGTGAGGTCGTGAAGTTGCGGAGAGGGAGCCATGGTAAGTGATCGGCAGGTATGGAATTCTCCTAAGGTGAAGTGCAGGGAAGGCATGTGCGATGTTTTCCAGGAATAGATGAGCCAAAGATTCCAAGCCGAGATCGTGTGTCGATTTCGCCGAGATCGTGTGTCGATTTCGACCGTGCGCGCAAGCCGAGATCGTGTGTCGATTTCACCGAGATCGTGTGTAGATTTCGCCAGGTGATAGACTGGGGTTCGTTGGATGTCGGCTCAGATTTTGGAATCTTCGCCGAGGTGGAGAATTGTTGGAAAAGAGAGAGATTTTACTGAGGAAGTTGACCCGGACCGTCAAGGGATCATCGATGAAGTCGGCGACAAGAGACGATGGAAGAAACAGCAGAAAACAGCAGTAGCATCAGTATCTGGTAGGGTTTGGTCGACCGGTCCTCGACCCCGACCGACGTGCACAGCGTGCACAGGAATTGGGCTGTCGACCGGCCAGTCGACCGCAACCGCCTGTCTGTAGGAACCCCAACTCTCGGGTTCTCTGGGTCGACCACCCGGTCGACCGGAGTGGCCCTGTCTGCAGGAACCCAACTCTCGGGTTTTCTGGGTCGACGTTCCGGTCGACCGGAAGAGGAAGCAGGTAGTCGTTGACCGGCCGGTCGACCGACAGACGGGTTTGGGCGAAAATCTGCTGCTCCGCAGATTTGGGTATTTAAAGCTGTTTTGGTTTCTAGGGTTTGTAAGCAATTACAAGGCTACGGGAAAAGAAAGGCTGCATCTCTCTTGCATTCAAAGAGGTTGCTAGCAAGTTGTAATCCTCCTTAAAGTATTAATCTCTCCATTTGATTGCCCCGAGGACGTAGGCATTCAGGCCGAACCTCGTTAAATCGTGTGTTTTGTGATTGTGTGTTCTTCTCTTGTGATTTCTGTGATTTGGGTGTTCTTTGTGGTTGTGGAGATTGTGTGATCCTCTATTGGTTGTTGTCGGTGCGCACAACAAGCTTTTCACAAGCTTAATCTTTTGAGGAAAGTGTCCCTGACAATTTCGTAATTGTTCATGTTGGACTCCATCTTGATAAACGAAATGATAATATTTTGTGATGTAATTAGTTTGGTTTTCTTTTGGAAACTGCTTATATTCTTGATATAAAGTATTTGCATATTTATCTTGCTAAGAATTTTTTGTTTCTCCATCTTACATGTTACCAGTCCAATGCTAAAACACTTGAGTTGTTTATGTGTTATAGATCAATGGTGTATTCCTTAGTGGCTTGATGCACTTAAAATTTATTGTTTACTAGTATATCGCTGTGTCAGTAGTGAAAACCGACCGACAGAACGACAGAGAGGGTGGTGGTCTCTCTCTCTCTCTCTCTCTCTCTCTGAAGACGGACGAACAGATAAAGTCTCAGACCTCCTTGTCTATTTTGATAAAATATCTTTTATGAGTAACATTTCTTCTCCCTTAGTGATGTAGTTATATATTAAATTTAACTACCTTAGCTGTTTTTTGGCCGCTTCTTATCTTTACAATATAGGCCTTGTGGTGGTTGTGTGCTCTCAATGGTTTACACATTCTATGGAGAATTTTTTAGAGGTACCTGGAAGTTTGATTGGACTGGCTGTTTAAAAAATTGTTGCTTTCTAGAATACTTTTGCTTTGTTCTCTTTTTCTAGTTTTCCTAATGCATTTCTGGATAGAATTTTTTCGACTTTACATTTCACATATGTTTAATGTAATTGTACATCATAAGGTATAAGTATTCATATTTAAAAGTGGTTCATATCATCAATAAAACTCTTACTTTTGTAACCTTTTATGCCTGAGTTCTTAAGCCTAAGAGGTGTTTTCTCACCCGGTGCTCTAAGATTATCTGATTTGGGAGTCACCAGCTAAAAGCTTGTTATATGGGCAAATTAAAAAACCTAATAGAATTAAGGGATAATATCACCATATACATTATTAACAAGGTATAAGGTTTAGAGGTGAGGAATCCTGAGTTATATATTCATGGTCACAGAGGTGTATTGATTTAGGATAAAAAAAAGACCAAGTAAAAAATAAAGTCTGAATTATTATCATGATTGATAAGAAGTTTTTGCATTGAGACTAAGTTAAGGAAAGAATTATTTGGTAATCTTATAACTTATAAATTACTTGATTTTTATAAGAATTCTTCAAATATTTTCTCTTTTTCAAATGCGTTTGATTGAGATTTTACCTGCACACAATAAATAATATAAGATTTAGAACAAGTTGTGCAAGGTTCTCAATTCGAATCCGCGGTAGCAGTGGCTATGCGGGTCGTGATCCTCAGGGAGGGACTAGCGATGGAAGCGTTTAAGTAAGATTCTCTAAAAATTATTTTCTTTTATTATTTATAATGGTATATGATATTTACAATGAGAAGGTGAAAAGTAAATTTAGAGAGATGGAGATCTAAACTAGAATTAGAAAGAAAGAAAACTATACATACATACCTCTTCTACCTTGCTTACCTTGATCCGTGCTATGACTTAACTTGTCTTGGAAGGCGTACAAGTATGGCGTATAGGGATCGTCCACCTTCTTAATCTACACTACGAAAATAAAAGACAAACTAACGAAGGTTTGTTCATCTCCATAAGCCATCAAGGGCTCTTCTTCGGCTAGGCAGTCTCAACGCAATTGGGTCTCATGGTTCACAAGACATTAGAGAGAATAGAAGAAAACAAGAATAAAAGAACACAATAATAAACAAGAAATAAAGAACACAAACAAACCTCAAGTGGATTTCATTAACAATGGAAGAAAAGTAGGCTTACACCGCTGTTACCCCAGTACAAGCATGGACTCCTTCCTCCACTCTCAGTTACAAAATTTACAAAAGAAAAATGAAATAAAATCTAACCTAAAATACAAGTTAGCCTAAGAAACCCTAGAATTTTCTCTGTATTTTCTGTGTGCCCTTCTCTGTTGCTCTGCAGGGTATTTATAGGAGCTGGAAGAAGTAGAGTCCCAGTACAACTCTGTCCTGCAACTTGTTATCATGTTGATCATCGAATATGTCTTATCTGCGCGGATTGAATTGGAAAGTTTTATCAACATAAGAGTTGTAGGTCTTCAAGTCTTCTTTCTGGAGCATCTTAAATCATCAGATTTGAATATCTGTAGCAAAAGTTATGATCTGAATACTAAAACATGTACAGTCTGAATCCGAATTTATCTTTAAACTCTTCTCCTTTTATCTTTAGGATTGTCTTGCAAGCATCTAGGGTTGAGTAGAAGTCTATCCCTTCCCTCTTCTTTTAGTAATTGCAACTTTTGCCCTTAGTATTTGCAATTTTGGCAATTGATATTTGCAACTTTTACATTGGGCTTGAATATGGGCTTTTGGGCTTCTTTTTAGGCTTTATTTCTTTATTTAATATTTCGAGGCCTGCACACAATAAATCATAAAATATTAGTAAATGTGCAGAATTATATGAATAAATATGAAAATGTGATAGTAAATGTAATGATAAAAATGCACTTTTCACTACCAATCACACCCCCACACTTATCTTTTTGCTCGTCCTCGAGTAAAAATCAAAGAGAAAAGAAAAGAAAATTAATCTAACCTAACTCACTTTCGTAGGAATCACGGTTGCACTTAGCATGTGCAACAAGCCGGTAAACCCCTAGGTTATCCTAGAGGACGAGTGTTGTCTCGTGAGGGTTTTCAGCGGATTACACCCACAAAATCCATAAAAAAGAAAATATTTGAAATACTTTTGAAAAGACTAAGTAATCTATAAGTTTTTAGGATCCTCATTTTTATTCATTCTTAGACTTAGTCTTTATAAAGTAAATTGTTATCCATTTTAGGTAAGGGTCAAAATTGAACTTCTAATATAGTCTTTTTCGTTACCAAAAATCATATGCATCCTTATGAATTTTTAC
Organism: Agave tequilana; assembly: GCA_038442645.1. Taxonomy (NCBI): domain Eukaryota; kingdom Viridiplantae; phylum Streptophyta; class Magnoliopsida; order Asparagales; family Asparagaceae; genus Agave; species Agave tequilana. The sequence goes on from JAVJIF010015166.1 coordinate 112,454, forward strand.
TAGGAATTCTTGACTTGGACTCTCATGCCATGCTCTTTATTTTTTTCTCTTTTTTTTTAATATGTATAACTCATCTATTTTTCTTTCGTGTAAGCATCAAGGCTTCTTGAGTCCCTCATATCTAACTAATTGACTATTAGATGTGTTAATACATATATATTATTTCTTAGTTTTCTTTGGCTTTCTAATCCACCCATGTAGCGAACTTAAAGTCGGTGGCTCCCAAACCGGTCGGCTTTAGGGCACCAGGTGAGAAAACACCCCGCGGACTCAAATTCGAGTGAATTAGGCCACAAACTAAATACTTTATTTTATTTAGAACTCACCTTTAGGCGTGAATACTTATGCTTCTTGAGGCACATGTATCCAGCTTAATTGGTGAAATTTTTTTTTTATAAATTTTTTTTTATGAGGCACAAGGGTCTTTGTCTTAGAATTCTAGATATGCATTAGGTATGCATATTTCATTAAGGTAAAATTAAGACTAACTACTTATTCATTTTCTCCTCCTATACCTAAAAATTCAACAATTTATTTATTTTGACCAAGTTTTTAGAAATCCTACTCATGATTTTTCTAATCCTTAAAACTAACTTAGATTTCTTTCAAAAAATAAGTCAAAATATTGTCCTTTTTATAATTATTATTATTATATTTTTTAGAATTTTTTTATTAGCAAATTTTTGTTAGTTTCTAACTATGTTAGTATGTTAGTAAAGCCTACCCCTACACTTATCTCATGCATTGTCCTCAATGTATGAATAAATGCATATATGCATGAAAAAGAACAAGGGAAGGCAGAAGTTACCTCAAGGTGGTGGTTCCGGTGGTGGTCTAATTGGGCCAAGCGTTGCTACCCAATCAAGATAACATAATATTTGGTGAAACCCACCAGAAATTTTTCTTATATAACCCACTAAAATGTATGTATAATTATTTTTTTAAAATTTTCACCCCATCAAATTTCCAAATTTCATAATAAATTTCAGAGTCAATTGTGTCAACCTCCTTGTCCCAAAATGGAGTATGAAAAGATGGAATTATTGACTTGGACATGGGAAGTACGGGAACGAATACCGACTCAGGAAAGAAACTTAAATCAAGTAATGGTTCAGGAGTCGGGCTAGGTTCAGGAAGTGGGTCCAAATCAATAAGTTGAAGCTCAAGTCCACAATATTCTTCCCATAATGGAATGTGACTCAATATTGGTGATTCAAGTTCAGGAATGATAGGTGTGGGAACCAAAACTGACTCTAAAATATTACCTAAGTCGGGTAACAAAACAAGAGTCAACAATGATTCGGGAATTTGAACTTGATCACAGATTTGAGAATCTAGGTCACATATCTCATTGGGTTCAATTTCATAAAAATGAGAACTTACCAATTTATCCATGGGACTTTCAAAATTACACAATTGGTCAAGTTCAATATGATCATCAAAAATGGGTGATTCAAATTCATGATGAATTGGAACAGGATCCAATGTTGACTCGGGAAAAGTGAAATCAGGTGGAGACACCGGAGTCATTATTGAATCAGGAAGTAAAATTGAATCACCAAGTGGGAGATCAGGATCATATTCATGCTCAAGATCTATTTCAGGAAAGGAAAAACTTACCAAGTTATCAAAATTTGAAGTTTCGGCAAGTTCACATGATGGCATTGAATTAGAATCTTGTTGTCCAAAGCAACTTGGTTCGTCGGCTCTAAGAGAGTGGTCAGCGATATCAGAAATGGCCGAACGGTGAGAACGTAAAGATTGAACCATCATATCTATATCATGATCACGGGCTAATCTAGCCTGAGTCATGGCTGCAAGCATTCTTTCATAGTTGATAGGTGCATCATGTTGTGATTGGACTTGAAAGGATGAAGTGTAATCGTGATGAAGTTGTGAGTCGGTGGACTCACGCATAATCATGTCTGCGATTGATGGTAATTGTTGCTTGGACTCATGCATACTCATCATTTCCTGGATAGATGGTAATCTATTCTGACTGGGTGGATCTGAGTATGAATCTTAGGAATATTGTGGACAAGGTGGAGACGGAGGACAAGTCGGTTGAAAATTGGACTCGGGGGAATCGAAACCTTATGAACTCTGTGAAGAGTTGAAAGTATGAAAATTATGGTCATAAGATGGGGGGTATGGGTTATATTCATTTGGATAAGACCATTCCGGCACACTAGGTTGGTCAAAGTTGTGATATGCCGGGTTGGTAATATCCGAAAAATAGTTAGGTGTGTAATATGGATTAAAATTGGAAAAATTATTATTATATGCCATATCACACCAACACAACAAAGAAAAAGAAAACAAACAAATAAACAAACAAAAAAGAAAAAATTCTAACCTAAGTTAGGGTAGACCTATGACCTAGACGACTCCTAACTGGTTAGACTGTCCACAGGAGGTAGGGTGCAGACTTTGACCACAAGTCAATCAGCCAGGTCAGGGCAAGAGTGGTGGGAGGTTTTCCGTCAAAGACGTTCCTTAATTAAATAAGGACCAATCTTCGGGCTTTCAGCCCTCAATCCCCTTCCTAGACACTGATTTGGCAGGAGTCAACTTCCAGCATTGTTCCCCCTTAGGATAATCTCCTAATTGAGTCCGAGATGTCCCTAGGGCCAACGTCTACTAATTTTAAGTTAGGCTTGGGTTAGTGAGTGCTTGGGATATGATTTTTGGGCTAAGGAAGGGTGATTAAATCCCCACCTTATCTGTTATGGGTTAGTGCCCTTAAGATAAGTTTGTGCAAGTGTACAAGATATGTAAATAAGATTCACTCAAAGCATCAACCAAGAGATGAGTCCTATTCTACATGCAATGCGAACGTACCTTGCTCCAGCACTCTTCAACAGTAAAATAAAGGAATTGAAAAGACACGTGCCTAATATGCAAACGTCTAATCAATTTTTATCTTTATCAACAAATATTTTACTGTTGGTTAATTAACAGTATACAGGTTTATCACAGAACAAATTTTAACAGAGCAGAAAACAAATCGTGCAATTTGTAGCAACCTGCAGAAATTGCAGTTAGTAATTCACTACTAAGGCCGCTGGAACGCGGCTATTGCCCGGGATCCGCGGCACTGTAGTAGGCTCTGATGCTCTGCCTTCGAGGGCAGAGGCATAGAGTTACTATGTGTCCTTGCTGCTTGTTATTTTCCTGTTCTCCAAACCTGCAAACAGAAAGAATAAAAGAATTAGTTAATTTTTTATTAGAGAAAAACTTACCGTCCCTCCCCGGCAACGGCGCCAAAATTTTGATTGAGATTTTACCTGCACACAAAATAAATAATATTAGATTTAGAACAAGTTGTGCAAGGTTCTCAATTCGAATCCGCGGTAGCAGTGGCTATGCGGGTCGTGATCCTCAGGGAGGGACTAGCGATGGAAGCGTTTAAGTAAGATTCTCTAAAAATTATTTTCTTTTATTATTTACAATGGTATATGATAATTATAATGAGAAGGTGAAAAGTAAATTTGAGAGAGATGGAGATCTAAACTAGAATTAGAAAGAAAGAAAACTATACATACATACCTCTTCTACCTTGCTTACCTTTGATCCGTGCTATGACTTACCTTGTCTTGGAAGGCGTACAAGTATGGCGTATAGGATCGTCCACCTTCTTAATCTACACTACGAAAATAAAAGACAAACTAACGAAGGTTTGTTCATCTCCATAAGCCATCAAGGGCTCTTCTTCGGCTAGGCAGTCTCAACGCAATTGGGTCTCATGGTTCACAAGACATTAGAGAGAAAATAGAAGAAAACAAGAATAAAAGAACACAAGAATAAACAAGAAATAAAGAACACAAACAAACCTCAAGTTGATTTCATTAACAATGGAAGAAAAGTAGGCTTACACCGCTGTCACCTCAGTACAAGCATGGACTCCTTCCTCCACTCTCAGTTACAAAATTTACAAAAGAAAAATGAAAATAAAATCTAACCTAAACTACAAGTTAGCCTAAGAAACCCTAGAATTTTCTCTGTATTTTCTGTGTGCCCTTCTCTGTTGCTCTGCAGGGGTATTTATAGGAGCTGGAAGAAGTAGAGTCCCAGTACAACTCTGTCCTGCAACTTGTTATCATATTGATCATCGAATATGTCTTATCTGCGGATTGAATTGGAAAGTTTGATCAACATAAGAGTTGTAGGTCTTCAAGTCTTCTTTCTGGAGCATCTTAAATCATCGGATTTGAATATCTGTAGCAAAAGTTATAATCTGAATACTAAAACATGTACAGTCTGAATCCGAATTTATCTTTAAACTCTTCTCCTTTTATCTTTAGGATTGTCTTGCAAGCAACTAGGGTTGAGTAGAAGTCTATCCCTTCCCTCTTCTTTTAGTAATTGTAACTTTTGCCCTTAGTATTTGCAATTTTGGCAATTGATATTTGCAACTTTTACATTGGACTTGAATATGGGCTTTTGGGCTTCTTTTTAGGCTATTTCTTTATTTTAATATTTCGAGGCCTGCACATAATAAATCATAAAAATATTAGTAAATGTGCAGAATTATATGAATAAATATGAAAATGTGATAGTAAATGTAACGATAAAAATGCACTTTTCACTACCATCAGCGTTCTAAAAATACTAGGACTTTATTTTTCTTTCTTTTATGAATTTTGTGGGTGTAATTCACTGAAGACCCTCGGGAGACTACAGCTCCTCCTATAGAGAAAATCTAGAGGTTTAAAGGCTTGCGCATATGCTCAGTGGTCAATGCCGTCACATGACCTGCGAAAGTGGCTTACTATTAATAATTGTTTTCCTGTTTTTCTCGAAGATGAGTAAAAAATAGATATGAGGGTGTGATTGTTCACTAATATTGCATATTTTTTTGTCTCATTCCCACTTTTTTTTTTGTAATAAACTCTGCTATTTAATACTCATTTTGTTCAATAGTGTGGAGGCTTTTATTTAATGGAGAAGGAGAATAATTAGGTCCAAAAAAGCTCACTTAATTCAAATTTAAATGGATTTAAATCCACAATTAAGGATTGAGACATATATCCTAAAGATCCAGAGAGAGAAATACAAATCTTACTTGAAGATCAAAGGATAAACAGTAGAAGGGAATCCATACGCTTAGGATCTGGCCCAATGGGCAGATCCAAGCCATGAATCCGAGGCTTTGGCGCATTTTCGCAGCCGAACGCTAGCCATTGGGCCAACGTGTTTGCTTTTATCTCCACACAAATTCTCCACTTCATCTTCTCCTATAAATATAAACCATAGGTAAAAGGCAGAAGGATACACATCAGAGAACTTAGACTAGAGTTTTATTTCTAGTTTAGTGTAGATTTTCTTCTCTTTTTCTTTTATGTAATTTTCTATCTTAAGCATACCTCAGATTTTAGAGAAATTTATGAGAAAAAGAGAGTTGTATTGAGAGTGACACCAATATAATCTTTTTCTTTTATTTTATTATTTCTCTGTTAATCAATTTTACTTTATTTTCTATTGTTATTCTTTCATGGGTAAACTCTATTAACCTTGTAGTTTTCTTTTTCTTTTTTGTATTGCGATCCAAGTGAATCTAATAGCATCAGAATAGCCTTGCCATTGCGAGTGTCACAGATAGCTCATGATGATGGATTCTTATTCTCAAAGCTGTACCATTTTATGCTTACTTAGTTTTAATGATGTAATGTGGATGGGACTCAATCTCATTTTGTGGGTTGTGCGATGATTGCCGACTCGAATCTCATCTTATGGGCTATGCGATGATTGACTTCAATTAAAGATAAATCATCGTCAACAATCCAAGGTACAACAATCATCCAAAGAGGTAAGTTCACTATTAGGATATTTAGTAGATGTTTAGCCATTAACTTTCTTCTCTTTAATTTATTCTTTTAAAACTATCTTAAAAACTAAAATATTTTCTTCTTTAATTCTTCTTCTTGTTCTACTCAAATTCAATTTCATCACACTATTTTGAACTTGATCTATACAAAACTTTTGACAAATTGGCAAGTTATAAATTTAATAAAATTGGATTTGGATATGAATGTGAACTCATTCTTCAATTTTGTGATTCAGTTCCAAATTTGAATCAATGTTGACTCCTGTATCCTTACCCAATTTTAACCACATTCCCGAGCCAACATTGATTACCATACCTATAAATCTCGAACATGAACTACTAATTTTGAAAAGTTGCATTCCTTTGATGGGATCAAAATATGTACATCTATTCTCTGATTTGGACTCAATTTATGAACCAAACCCGTCTCTTGAACCTCGACTTAATTTAAATCAACTCCCAAAGTCTGCATTGATTTTTGTACCATTCACTCTTGATCTCAAATCAATCATTTCACCAAATCACATTTCATTGTTGGATCAAGATGTTGAATAATATAACTCCGAGATAATTTATCAAGACTAGTCATTTATCTGGGATAATTTTCATGATAGAATCTTGTATAATTCTATTCAATTAGGGGTTATGAAAATTGTAACAGGTTAGAGGTCAAAGATGAATTTTTTCGAACATCACATTCATTAGATTGGGTAACGATGCTTGCACAAATCAGACTACCACCGGAACTACCACCTTAAAGTAATATTTTTTCTTCCCTCTCATTTTTCACACATATATACATTTCATTCATACATTGAAGACAATGCATGAGATAAGTGTGGGGGAGGGTTCTACTAATATATGTATTTTTGTACAAAATTTAAAAAATATTTTCTTTTCTTTTAAGATTTTTTTGAAAAGGGAAACAATATTTGACATATTTTTATAAGAAATTAAGTTAATCTTAAGGAATATGGGAATCATAATTTGGATTTCTTAAATTTGGTCGAAATAAAAGTTTTTGTTTGATTTCTAGGCTTAGAAAGAAAAATTAGAAAAATAGTTTGGTCTTGATTTTTATCTTGATGAAATATGCACTCTTTACATGCACTTACACACTTGGATTTAAAATAAAGACTTTTGTGCCTTATAAAAAAAATAATATTTTTTTAATTATATATATCAAAATTCCTCTGATTAAGCTGGATAATTATGCATCATAAAGCATAAGTATTCATGCCAAAAGTGGTTCATATCATCAATAAAACTTTTAGATTTGTGGCCTTATTTGCTTGAGTCCAAGGGGGTTTTCTCACCCGGTGCCCAAAGACCATCCAGTTTGGGAGTCACGGCTAATGGCTCGTACATGGGCGAATTAGAAAGCCTAATAGAACTAAGAGATAATACTGCCATATACATATTAATAAGACAAAAGAGTTGGAATTGAATAACTCTGAGTCATATATTCACGATCACAAAGGTTTACATGATTTAAGGTAAAATAATAGACTATGTGAGAAATTCAGTTTGAATCCTTACGTTGATTGATAACAGATATTTTTATTGAGATTAAGTTTAAGAATGAATAGTTTAGTTAATTCTATTATAAATTACTTAATTTTGCAAGAATTCTCCAAATATTTTCTTTCTTTTTCAAAATTCGTTTTCAAAATACTAACAAATTTTTTTTTATGGATTTTGTGGGTGTAATTCACTAAAAATCCTAAGGAGACTAAACTCCTCCTCCAGGAAAAATGTAGAGATTTAAATCTTGTTGCATATGCCCAGTGCCATCGCGTGAACTGCGAAAGTGGTTTGCTCTTAGTATTAGTTTTCCTATTTTGCTTTAAGACGAGCAAAAGACAAGTGCGGGGTTATGATTGTTCATTAATATTACATACTTATTGTCCCATTCTTATATTTATTTTGTAATAAACTCTGCTATTTAATATTTTTTTGTTTAATAGTGTGCATGCTTTTATTCAATAGAGAAGGAGAAGAATTGGGTCCCGAAAATCCCATATAATTTGAATTTAAATGGATTTAAATTCAAAATTGAGGATTGAGACATATATCTTGAAGATCCAGAGAGATAAATACAAATCTTACTTGAAGATCAAAGGATAAACAGAAGAGGGGAAGCTACGCGCTCAAGATATAGCCTAACGGCCAGATCCAAGTCGCAGATCCGCAGCTTTGGTCACGTTTCCGTGGCCAGATACTGGCTATTGGGCCCGCGTCTTTGCTCTTATCTCCACATGACTTTTCAACTTCATCTTCTCCTATAAATATAGCACCAAAGACGGAAGGCAGAGGGACACATGTCAGAGAACTTTGTTGATGATTTATCACTGATCAACAACAGAGGAACACCAAGTCAAAGACTCGGAAGCGCAAACAGAAGCATAGAAGATATACCACTAGTAAGCAATCACCACACATTCAAGGAATACAAGATTTAATGTAGTTCGATAATTTGTCTACATCCAAGGGGAGGAGGGAAGAAATATTTATTGAAGAAAATACAAGAGTTACAATGAGATCTCTCTTACAACTCTCAATGGGAAAATTCTAGAATTTTTCTTGAATTCTTGACACTCCTTTAAAAGGCCACCCCTGAGGGGTTTATATAGGCGCCTGAGTGATCCTAGTCGACACGAACTCAAATCAGTACCTCCTTAGAGAAATAAAAATTCGTATCTAAACCAAAATAGGAGATAGATCCGTATTAAGAAACTGCCAAAAAACTTGAATTCTTCTCTAATGAATATGAGGCACTCAAAAAACTAACAATCTCCACCTTGACTCATGTTCATTGAGTCTCTCCATAGAAATTGGCCTCTGCTTCATTCTCTTTCCTTTTTCCCCTTTTGCGACTTCACATGGCTCCGTCCCAAGAGCCTGTTTGCTATTTTACCTTTGGAGAACCTTGATGAAGGTCAGAGATGCTTTGAACTCGGGATGGTCTTCGTCATCATATCAACTGGATTCTTCTTCGTGCTAATCTTTACCAAATCGATCACCTTATCATCCATGACCCACTACCGTATCTTGTGAAATCTCACATCAATGTGCTTCATCCGCTTCTGATTCTTGTGATCTTTAGCGAGATGAATAGCATTCTGGTTGTCGTAATGAACCTGAACTAAATCCTGCATGATACTGAACATCTCAACCATTCCTCTCAACCCCAAAGCTTCCTTTGACACCTCAACTATAGCTATGTACTCCGCTTCGGTCGTTGAAAGAGCAATTGTATCTTGCAACTTTGCCTTTCAACTAATGGCGCACTCAGCTACTGTGAACACATAGATCATCGTAGATATTCGCTGATCAAGATCTCCTGATAATCTGCATTAACATAGTCTTGTAGTAACCTAGGCTTTCCCGTTTTCAATCTCTGAAACGCCAAGCCTAGTCTAGTAGTCCCTCGCAGATATCATAGCACCCACTTCACTACTTCCCAATGTTGCTTTCTTAGATTTGACATGAACCAACTTACTGTACTAACTGCATAAGCTAAATCAGGCCTAGTGCAGACTATAACATATATGAGTGATCCTGCCGCACTAGCATATGATACTTGAGACATCTCTTTCTCCTCTTCCGGTGATTGTGGACACTGCCTCGAGGATAATTTGAAGTGACATGCGAAAGGAGTGGTGACTGGTTTTGTTTCTGCCATGTTGACTCTCTCCAACACTTTGAAAACATAGTTCTCCTGGGATAGCCAAATTCTTCCTGAGCCTCTTTCTCGAGTGATTTTCATACCTAAGATCTTCTTGACTTCTCTCAAATCCTTCATGTCAAATTCCTTCTTGAGCTGAACTTTAAGCTTCTGAGCATGTGACTTGCTTCTCGCCGTAATCACTATTTCATCCACATATAATAGCAAATATGTCAGATCATTACTCTGCTTGAAATAGACACAACTATCATACTCACATCGGTTGTATTTGGTCTTAATCATGAAAAAGTCGAACAATTTGTACCACTGCCTGAGAGACTGCTTAAGTCCATAGAGGGACTTCTTTAGAAGACACACCTTGTTTTTTACCTTCCTGAATATAACCTTTAAGTTGTTTCATGTATATCTTCTCTTCTAGCTCACCATGCAGAAACACTATTTTGACGTTCATCTGCTCCAACTCTAGATCAAACTGAACAATTATCGTCAATAACATCCGAATAGATGTATGCTTGATTACAGGAGAAAAAATCTCATTGTAGTCAATACCCTCCTTCTGAGCATATCCTTTGGCAACTGATCTTGTCTTTTACTGCTCATTGTCCTTCATGCGAAAGACCCATCTGCAATCTATTGCCTTGGAGTCCTTGGGAAGGTTGACTAATGTTTATATTTGATTTTTATCCAAAGACTCTCTCTTGCTCCATGGTTGTAATCCACTTATCATGGTCATCTGCCTTGATTACCTCCCTATAACTGTCAGGTTTTCTTGTTTCTGTTACTAATGCGAAAGAGAAATAATCTTCATCCCAGCCGTACCTTGTCGGTAGCACGGTAACTCTGACTACCCACCTAAAAGGTCTAAGTTGCTCTTGAGTAGTCTCCTGCTTATCTCCATCTAAATCTGAGGAGTCCTCTTCTGTCCCTTCAGGCCTTTTAGGAATATTTGAGAACTTGACTCTCTTTTCTTGAGTGTCTGCTGTCGAACTGTCTGAAGCTCCACCTTACGCTTTATCCTCCGCCTCTGACTTTTTTCGCAACATTGAATCTTCATCAAAGACCACATCTCTGCTGGTAAAGGTACTCATTTTCTCAGGATCCCAAAGTTTAAAACCCTTGATTTCTTTTGTGAACCCGATGAAGATACACTTCTTAAACTTAGACTCCAATTTGTTCCTTTTCTGACTATCAACCAAACTATATACCAGGCGATCGAAAATTCATAGGGCTGAATAATCCATAGATACTCCTCGCTATATCTCCTCTGGGATCTGAAAATCAATTGTTGTAGATGTTGACATGTTTACCAGATAACTCGCATGATTCACCTCCACTGCCCAAAATCCTTCTGATATGTCAGCTTGTAATCTGATACTGCGGGCAGGCTCTGTAAGTGTCTGATTCATGCACCCTACTACTCTATTTTGTTTCTGGTCGCCCTAAAATACTTAGCTGGTGTTTGATGTCCTTTCTTACTAAGTAGTCTTTGAATTCTTTGGAGATGTACTCGCCTCTATTATCGGACCTCAAAACTTTCACCTTCCGCCCCGTCTGATTTTCCACCAAAGTTTTTTACCCCTTAACTTCTAATATACTTTCGATTTTTGCGTCAAGAAATATGCCCAAACTTTCTCTAAAAAATCCTCTATAAAAGTAACAAAGTACCTAGCACCTCTAATGCATGCGACTGGCGAAGGCCCCACGCATCCGTGTGTATGAATGTTTGGACACATATATTGCATAATATTATTACATTCGTGCATATATTCTGTAATAAATATTGCAAATAACTTGTCTTAATGTCCTAATTCATGTAGGGTATGATAGGAAGAAGATAATCATGAAATTTATCCAATTAAATTCAAAAGTTCAAAAGAAAAGGAATCGATTCAAATCCGAAGGTTCTAGAAGCTATCTTATCTGAAAACTGGATATATCAGATAAGATAATATCATCTAATTTTAAGAGAAAAATGGATTGTTTAAAAATCCTATCAGTTTTGCTAAAGATAAATAGATATCTTATCAATTATAGAAGACAAACTGAAAATCCAGGAGGATAAATGGATAAAGAGAAGATCAACGGATGAGATGAAACAATTTAGATTCGGATTCGGGCTGGATACAGTTTAGTATTTTAATCATAACTTTCACTACTGAAACTCAAATCTGATGATTCAAGATGCTACAGAAAGAAAACTTAAAGAGCTACAAATCTTCTGTTGATCACTCTTTTCAATTCTATCATTTGATAAGTAATATTCAGAAATCAACAAGCAACAGCCTGCAGATCAGAATTGAATTTCTGGATAAATCAAATCAAGCTTGGAGATAAGGGGGAATTCAAATTCAGAAATATCTAAATCTTCCTATCTTCATACGCTTTCTATTTCTATGATTTTCTCCTATAAATTCTCTTTTACCTCGAAGGCAGAAAGGGCACCACTTGAGAGGGAGCTTTACTTTAGATTTTCTTTTCTTCTTCAATGTAATTTTTATTTTTCTTTTCTTTTTCTTTTTAGCTTAGTTTAGAGAGTTACATGATTAAAAGAGAGAGAGTTATTGTAGAGTGACACTATTATAATCTTTTCTTCAAGAAGCTTATATTGAAGGTGACAATCAATAGGTTTCCCACTTTTCTTCATTGTGCTCGATCTCGCCGAAACTTTGCTTTCCTTTATTCTTTTCTATTACTTTAGTTTACTCCATGCTAAGGTAAATTTCATTATGGTTCAACAGTAAAGGTAAATATTCTTCTTTTATTTCTTTTATTTTTGATTTTTGAATCAACACTTTTCTTTATCTCTTTTTGTTTCATTTTCTTTTATAATTAAAATAAAATAACACCACCATCTCTTCTTCTACCATTTTCTCTTAACTTAACTTAATATTTTTATTTTCTTTTTATAAATTGAGAAGATAAGTATTAATTAGTTTTTATAAATTAAAAGAAGAAACTTACATAACGCTTCTATCGCTGTCCCTCCCTCTGAATCACGACCCGTTAGCCCTAGGCTACACGGTAGAATTGAGGACCGAGCACTATTCTAAATTTTTGTATTTTTTGCGCAGGTTTGGCTCGATCATAATTTTTGCGCTGTTACCGGGGAGGGACGGTAAGTTTTCTTTTCTTTTGATTTACTTTAACAAATTAGTCTCTTTTTCTTCTCTGTTTTGATGTACATAGGCTAATTACAAAAAATTAGGAGCTGCAGCAGACATATTGCTACTATGTCCTCTGTCTAAGAAGGCAGAGTATCAGAGCCCACAACTGTAATGAACTACTAACTGCAGTTTCTTACAGATTGCTTGATTTTTAGAGATTTAGCTCTCTGTGGTTATTAGTTTATCTGTTTAACTCACTCTGTACATGTTTCTAATCAACAGTAATTTGTTACTTTGTAAATGCTAAAAAATACTTAGACTCTTGCATCTTAGGGCATCTGTCTATTTCGTTTATTTACATTACTGTTGAAGAGTGCTGGAGAAAAGGTACGTCTGCATTGCATATAGGTTAGAAAATACACTTGTATGTTATCTTGCTTGGGTATTATTTTTGCTATATACTTGCACATGAGCATGAAAAAGATCTAAGGGTATATCCTTAAACAAGATAAGGTGGGAAAGTCATTACCCTTCCTTAGCCTAAAAAACCATCTCCTCACTCACTAACCCAGCCTAACATAAAATTGAGTAGATATTGGCCCTAGGGACATCTTGGACTCAAATAGGAATTGACCTCAGGGAGAAATTGTTAGAAGTTGACTCTTGTCAAATCGGTGTTTAAAGTTGAGGATTGAAGGGCGAAACCTCGAAGGCTGGTGGTTTGGCATAATTAGGCCTCTTTCTTAGCACGGATACCTCCCACCAATCTTGCCCCTACCTGGCTGATTAACTTGTGGTCAGGTTCTGTAATATACCTACTATAGATAATCAACAGTTAGGAGTCGTCTAGATTTAAGCTCTATCATAACATAGGCTAGATTTTTCTTTATTTTCTTGTATGTTTATTTGTTTATTTTTGTTTGTTCTTGTGGAAATGGATTAAAATTACAATTATTCTGATTATAACTCAAATCCATATTTCACCCCAATCTCTTTCAATTCGGATATTACCAACCAGGCATTACATAACTTTAACTCTAACCAACCAAGTATGCCAGATTGGTCTTATCCGAATCAATATATGCCCAAATCCCAGTATTATGAATAAGAATACGACAATCATCACCACTCTTTACCGAGTTAATGGGGATACAACTCCCCCGAGTCTTACCATCAACAACCTTACCAACAAACAGCTTCATATACTCCATACCAAGACGAATCTATAGAAGAAAAATCTTCTTTAGAAATGACTTTTGAAGCCTTTTTGAGTCCACACGATAAGTACAAATCATAACGAACTCAATTCTCTCAAACAATTCCCAAATCCAAGATCATTACTCTAATTCCAAGTCCAATTCACAATAAAAAGAACGGTTGACTTAGAAAAGACTATGAAATTCATGATTCAGTCCCAAAATGATATTATTCAATCCCAAATGGATCTTCTCTAATCTTTCAATAGGTTAGAAGTAAAAGTGAGTCATTTGGTTAAAACAATTAATGATAGGAATGAGAAAACTTTGGCTAACACATTTTCGACCACTCCTAATTCTCCTAACCATATTACGAATAATCATGTTATTTTGGAGATTTTAACCAACATTCGATTTCACCACATAATTTTGAACTTGACCAATATCAACTCAATGATAAATTGACAAGTTTTCAATTCAATCAGATTAAACTTGAAGATGAATGTGACACCGATTTTCAATGTTGTGATTCAATTTCATTTTTTGAATCTATGCTGACTCTAGTATCCTTACCCGATTCGAATCTAATTTCGAAGCTAACACAGATTCCTATCCCTATAGATCTTGAACATGAATCACTTAGTTTGGATAGTCACATTCTATTATTGGGAAATGAATGTGAACTTTAATTCTATGATTTGGACCATACTCATGAACCAACTCCTACTCTTGAATCTAAACTTGACTTGAGTTTTATTTCCGAGTCAGTATCGGTGCCCATTCCCTTCATTGTTGAGCTCAAATCATCCATTCACAAAATCACATTCCATTATTCGACCAAGGTTTAGATCAATATGACTCTGTGATGATATCCCAAGACTGGTCATATAACTGAAAAAATTTCATGCTAGGATCTTACATGATCCTATTCATATTGGAAATTATAAAAATGTTAATAAGAAAGAGGGGATGAAAGGTGAGTTCCATGAAAATCCACAATATTTAGATTGAGCAGAAACGTTTGGCCCAATAAGACCACCACCAGAACCACAAACTTGAGGTGACAATTTTCCCTTCTTTCTCCTTTTTCATATATTATTGCATTTCATTCATACATTGAGGACAATGCATGAGTTAGGTGTAGGGGAGGGTTTACTAACATATTAACTTTACTAATTAAAAAAAATCCTTTCTTTAAAAACTTTTTGAAATGGAAATTAATATTTTGAATTATTTTTGTAAGAAATTAAGTTAATTTTAAGAAATAAGAGGATCATAATAGAATTTCTTATACTTGGTCAAAATAAAATTATTTGTTTGATTTTGAGGTTAGGAAGAAAAATTAGAAAGTAATTTAGTCTTAATTTTTACCTTGATAAAATGTACATACTTTATACACATACACACTTAGAGTTCTAAAACAAAGATTCTTATGCCTTATATAAAAATATATATACATATATAAAAAAAATCCTCTGATTAAGCTAGGTATTTGTGCCTCATAAAGCATAAGTATCCATGCCTAAAAGTAGTTCATATAAATAAAAATTCTTAATTTTGTGGCCTTATTTGCTCGAGTCCTAAGTCTTTGGGGTGTTTTCTCATCCGGTGCCATAAAACCGTCTAATTTAGGAGTCACCGACTAAGACTCGTTACATGGGTGAATTAGAAAGCCTAATAGAGCTAAGGGATATTACCGCCATAAATAATAATAATAATAATAATGCATAAGAGTTAGAGTTGAAAAATCCTGAGTCAAATTTTCACGATCACAAGGTGTATATGATTTAGGGTAAAATAATAGACTAGATGAGAAATATAATTTTAATCCTTACCTTAATTGAAAATAAGTTTTTGAATAAAGACTAGGTTTAGGAATGACTTTGATAATCCTATGACTTATAGATTATTTGAATTTTACATTAATACTTCAAATATTTTTTTCCTTCAAAACGTGTTTTCAAAAAAATACTAACAATTCATTTCTTTTTCTTCATGGGTTTTGTGGGTGCAATCCACTGAAAACCCTCACGAGACAAAACTCGTCCTCTAGGGATAACCTAGAGGTTTAATGGCTTGTTGCACGTACTAAGTGCAATCATGATTTCTACAAAAGTTAGTTAGGTTTGGTCAGTTTAGTTGTTCTTTTCTCTTTGTTTTGCTCGAGGACAAGTAAAAGATAAGTGTAGGAGTGTGTTTGGACACATATATTGCAAAAATATTATTACATTCCTACATATATTTTGTAATAAATATTGCAAATAACTTATCTTAATGTCCTAATTCATGCAGGGTATGATAGGAAGAAGATAATCATGAAA
Organism: Agave tequilana; assembly: GCA_038442645.1. Classification (NCBI taxonomy): domain Eukaryota; kingdom Viridiplantae; phylum Streptophyta; class Magnoliopsida; order Asparagales; family Asparagaceae; genus Agave; species Agave tequilana. Next base: position 128,590 of record JAVJIF010015166.1, read on the forward strand.
TTTATTCAATTAAATTCAAAAGTTCAAAAGAAAGGGATCGATTAAAATCCAAAAGTTCTAGAAGCTATCTTATCTGAAAACTAGATATATCAGATAAGATAATAACATCTAATTTTAAGAGTAAAATGGATTGTTTAAAAACCCTATCATTTTGCTAAAGATAAATGTATATCTTATCAATTCTAGAAGACAAATTGAAAATCCAAGAGGATAAATGGATAAAGAGAAGATCAACGAATGAGATGAAGCAATTTAGATTCGAATTCAGACTGCATACAGTTTAGCATTGTAATCATAACTTTCGCTACCAAAACTCAAATCTGATAATTTAAAATGCTACAGAAAGAAGACGTAAAGGGCTACAAATCTTCTATTGATCACTCTTTCCAATTCTCTCATTTGATAAGTGATATTCAGCAATCAGCATGCTAACAGCCTGCAGATCAGAATTGAATTTCAAGATAAATCAAATCAAGCTTCGAGATAAGGGGAGAATTAAAATTCAGAAAGATTCAGATCTTTCTATCTTTATACACTTTCTATTTCTCTGATTTTCTCCTATAAATACCCTTATACCTCGAAGGCAGAAAGGGCACCACTTGAGAGAGAGCTTTACTTTAGATTTTTCTTTTCTTCTTCAATGTAATTTATATTTTTTCTTTTATTTTTATTTTTAGCCTAGGTTAGAGAGAGTTACATGATTAAAGAGATGAAGAGTTATTGTGGAGTGACACTATTATAATCTTTTCTTCAAGAAGCTTATATTGAATGTGACAATCAATGGAGGTTTTTCACTTTTCTTCATTATGCTCGATCTCGCCGAAGTCTTGCTTTCCTTTGTTCTTTTCTATTATTTTGCTTTACTCCATGCTAAGATAAATCTCATTATGGTTCAACAATAGAGGTAAATATTCTTCTTTTATTTCTTTTTATTTTTGATTTTTTATCAATACTTTTCTTTATCTCTTTGAAAATAACACCACCATCTCTTCTTCTACTATCTTCTCTTAACTTAACTTAATATTTTTATTTTCTTTTTATAAACTGAGAAGATAAGTATTAATTAGTTTTTGTAAATTAAAAGAAGAAACTTACATAACGCTTCCATCGCTATCCCTCCCTGTGGATCACGACCGGTTAGCCCTAAGCTACACTGTAGAATTGAGGACCTAGCACTGTTCTAAATTTCTGTATTTTTTTGTGCAGGTTTGGCTCGATCAATGAGATCTAGCAAGCCCTTTGTCTTGTGCTGAGATGTAGATAAAGCTACTCTACGTTGCCTACCTATAATACAAAATTTACAAAGATTAAGTTTGCAATATTTGATACCTGGTAGAGCAACCCTTCTGTATAAGACTTAAAGACCTCGCTTGTTCATGTGTCTAAGACGCATGAGCCAAAGTCTTGTAGTATCATTTTTCTCTATTGCTGCTGAAGCATCACTAATAATAATACTTCCTATCAACTTGTACAATTTTGCTATTCGTTTTCCTTTGAGAATCGTCAAGGAGCCTTTAGTAACTTTGATTACTCCATCTGCACCAGAAAACTTGTATCCACGAGCTTCCAAAACTCCCAACGAAAGAAGATGGAGCAATCAAACATTCTATTTAAATTTGAAACATATCGAACGTTCATGAGGGTTCGAACTTGTCCATCAAACGTCCTCACACGATGTTGCCGATACTAACAGTCTTACACATGGCGTCGTTTCCCATAAGGATAGAGCCTTCATCATAAGGCTTGTAAGTACTGAACTACTTTCTTTTTGGGCACATTTGGTATGTCCAACCCGAGTTAAGTAACAAGCAACTGAGTATTTACCTTTTCCTGACTCAGCCATCAAGAATTACATAAATTCTCATCTGCTTCTTCAACAACCCCGGCATGATCTGACTTTTCACTGGTACTAGCCTCATCAGAATCTTTGCCGCCTTTCCTCTTCAGCATCTCCTTGATTTCATACAATTTTTCTTGATGTGTCCTCATTTCTTGTAAAAGTAATAAGAGAAACTGCTAGAAGCCTCTAGATCCCTTTTGGGTCTCCTACTCTTTGATCTTCTTCTCTGGCCCTTGACAAACAATCCTTAGGCCTCCTCTGTAGAATCTGTCTTCTTCATTAGCTCGTTGTTTTGGAGCATCTGCCTGACATTTTTTAACTCTAAGGTCTCCTTACCATACATGATGATGGTCACCAAGTGGTCATAATTTGATAGAAGAGGAGAGTAACGGAAAAGCTTTATCTTTTTCTTCTACCTTAACCTCTAGAGTTAACAAGTCGCTTAAAATTCTATTAAAAGTATTGAGATATTGTAAAATAGGCATACCTTCCTTCATTCGAAGGGTGTATAACTGCTTCTTCATGAAGAGCTTGTTCGACAAACTCTTCGTCGTATAAAGGCTCTCCAGCATTTATCAAAGACCAGCAGCTGTCTTTTCGTTCATCACCTTATAGAGGACCTCCTCTGATAGGTACAATATGATCGTTGCCTTTGCGCGAAAGTCAATGTCGTTTCACTTATCATCCTCCATCTTTGATGGCTTCTTCTTAATACCAAGCAGGGCCTTGTGTGCCCTCCTTCACGAGCAACGATATTTCTCGCATCTTCCGCAACAAGAAGTTGGACTTCCTATTGAATTTCTCTAGCTCGAACTTGGTTGTCGTGGTCGTCTTGCTAGTCATCACTGTAATACTAATTGTTGATGATCTATTACCGATCAAACAATAGAGGAACACTGAGTCAAAGACTCAGCAACGGAAGTGAAAGCGTAGAAGATCTATCACAACAAGCAATCACCACACAACTAAGAAACACAAGATTTAAAGTGGTTCGGCAATGTTCCTATGTCCACGGGGACGAGGAGAGAAATATATATTGAAGAAAATATAAAGTTACAATGAGATCTCTCTCACAACTCTCAATGATGAAATTCTAGAATTTCTCTTGAATTCTTGATGCACCTTCAAAAGGCCACCCCTGAGCGTTTTATATGGGCACCTGAGATGATCCTAGTCCAAAATAAAATCAAATCAGCATCTCCTTAGAGAAATAGGAAATCCGTATCCAAACCAAAATAGGAGACATACCGTATTAGAAAACTGCCAGAAAACCTGAATTTTCTCCAATGAATATGAGGTACTCCAAAAACTAACAAACTTAGGCTAGGGTTTTATTTCTAGTTTAGTGTAAAATTTCTTTTTTTTTAATGTAATTTTCTTTTTTAGGCATAACTCAGATCTAGAGAGATTCATGAGAGAGAGAAAGAGACAGTTGTATTGAGAGTTACGCCAATGTAGTCTTTCTTTTTTATTTTATTATTACTCTTTTAATCAATTTTCACTTTGTTTTAGGTTGTTCTTCTTTCATAGCTAAACTCTAGTAACCTTGTAGTTTTCTTCTTCTTGTTTATATTGAGATCCAAGTGAATCTAATAGCATAAGAATAGCCTTGTCATTGCGAGTGCCACCGATAGCTCATGATGATGGATTCTTAATCTCAAATCTGTATTATTTCATGCTTACTTAGTTTTGATAATGTAATGTGGATGGGACTCAAATCTCATCTTTTGGGCTGTGTGATGATTGCCTTCAATTCAAGGTAAATTGTGGTCAACGATCCAAGATACGACAATCATCTAAAGAGGTAAGTTCACTATTGGGAATATTTAATAGATGTTAAGCCATGAACTTTCTTTTCTTTAATTTATTCATTTAAAACTATCTTTAAAACCAAAAAATTTTCTTTTTAAATTCTTTTTCTCTTTCTACTCCTCTTAACTCAGTTTTTCTACCTTTTCTCTTTTAAAAACAAATAAGAACTTTGTAACTGATTTTGTAATTAAAAATAATACCAAAACACTTATATCACATTCCTCCTTATGGATCACGATCCGCTTAACCACTTTATTATAGTCGTAGAATTGATGAAGTTAGAGCACCAATCTTAATATTTAATTTCAAAACTCTGTTTCTATGCACTGCTTTCACGTCAATCACCAGACATAGCCCATTGGCCCTTTGGCAGTTCCGATGAGTATGTTCGGGTTTGCGGTAATATCTACGCACAATCTGGTGAGGAGAAGATCGAACTGTCTGAAGAGGTATGAGTTGGACAAACTGAAGAGCGGGTTGGAATGGTCGCTTAGGCATTAGGCCACCTATAGGTATGAGTGGGTTTCTTTGGCCCAACTGCTGAAACAGCCGCTTCATGGCTCTGTTCTGCATCTGAGAGCAATTTTTCTTCTCTAATCCTCATTCAACTTCTCTGTCTATAGTGAGGACATGGGAATAAGTTTTCAGTTGTTGGAGAATGAGAAGTATTTGTATATCCATCTTCAATCCCTACTAGAATCTACTAACCCGCTTCTCTTCATCTGTCACCATGTACGATGCGATTGACTCAGCTTTAGGAACTCTGCGACATATTCATCATTAGATCTGTTCCACAGCTGGAGTCGGATGAACTGTTCCTCCATTTCTTTTTGAGCTGTGGTCGGGAAAATCTATTATAGAAACTCTTGGAGAATTGGTCCCAAGTGATGGGTTTATCTAGTCTCGCCACTTCGGCTAGCCACCAGGTTCTGCTACATCTCTCAGCTAAATCTTTACGACTTCTACCTGATTTCCTTCTGGGATTCTGGTAGCTTCAAAAGATCAGTGGTTTCGATTAACCACTGCTTGGCATCTAAAGGTTTCTCTATCCCCGAAAATGCTGCTTGCTGTAGTCGCCTGGAATCAGAGATATTGCCCGGTTTCTGTTCTTTAGGAGCTGCCAGCAAACCCTAGTGAAGGAGTCATCTAGTTTTGTTGAGTCTCCATTATTCCTTGAAGAATCCTTATCATATCAGCATTCTCTCCAGCGGGATTGTTTCGAGAGGAACTTGAGCCGTTACGGTTTCCCCGTCTATCCATGTCCAAGTTGGTAAAAGACAACAGGAGACTGAAATTGAAAAGATGGAAGGGTTCAAAAAATAAGGAAAGGACTATAAGGAAGGAATATATTACTTTGTACTTTATAGTTGGATTGTATAACCGAGACTCATGCATTCCAGTTGCAAATTAATATCACATTAACCTGTCGACTGGTGTACTGAAGATGCGAGAGCCTAGGCTCTGATACCACCCTATAATGCCCCGATCCCGCTAATACGAAGACGCAACTATGACGTACATACACAGCGCAAAAATACCCTCTTATACATATGCTAAGCATCAGTGCAAGCAGGAATCAGAGTACAGAAGTATATAATGTATTATACATTCTAACTTAAAAGTATAATTACAAAGTTATCACGAGATGTAACATATATTACAACCATATTACATCATCTGGAGGTACAAAAGTTATATATTAACAATATGATAGTACAAAAGGAGGTTCACGAGCTGCAAGAGAAATCTTGCGAGCCGGTCCGGGAAATCTGGAAAGGAAGGAGCTACAGCTGGTCAACCTGCTTCACAAGATGAGCTTGGTCCTTAACGAAGGGGTCCACTTCACCTCAAGCTCTAGGATCTTAACATGCAGGTCCAGAGAGTCAGAAGTCTACCCAACAAGTTGTAAAATGAGTGTCAAGTGGCTTGCAAAGGTAAGCACACATGTATCAACAAATCTCAATTGAAAAACATGTATCAAAAATTGTCTCGTGAGCATAAGAACATACAAGCATGCAATGAGGCACGAAGTGAAGCAGATGTGGGCAAAACTAGTTGTATAAGCTTAGATTAGGGATTCATAAGATGAGAACGTCGAGGAGATAATCCAAACAAGGAAACCCTCACATATATATACTATATATCTCATGTCACCATAGCCTGAGTTCATACAACCCGAGTTGTTCCTTGGACTAAGAAAACAACATAAAATCGATCAAACTGATAAAACCAATAAAACACAAACAAATCATATATTTCTAATCCTATTATCTTTTTATTACTCGTCTGACCCATATATCTAAGTATGTATCCAGGCGAATGTCCCAACACACATACATTCATATGTGAGTAAGTGTGATTGGTTATTGGAAACCGATGAGGAATCAATGAATTATATTTACAATGGGTCCCGTGCATATCCGAGACCATGGCCAAAGGATGTTCCGTGCTGAGCTGAAACATGCCGCAAGGTAAGATGGAGTATATGCCATGGGAAGGAGATATATATAAATATATATAGATAGGGTACAAGCACAACCCTACGGTACACCTGAAGGACCATAGGTAGAATCGAAAGATTTTAGTTGCGCAACATCCCTATGCTATTGTGAACACAATGACAAATTGAAGTTCATCAGTTTTCCCTGACTCAGTGTAAGTTATCCTTTTTATTACCGATTATATATAATTATCAGTTTACAGAAATGAGCAAGAGTATGGTAGATGAGTAACATGAGTACATGAGTATAATCAAATATTAATTATTAAATTTCTGCAATGTGATAATCATGAGTCAAGTGATAACATGGCAACGGTCAGGTGTTAAGTAATTAACATAACTGATATTAAATTGTTATGTAACACAATATGGGAAAATGGTACAGATACAAGAATCGGTACAAATTCTGAAAAACAATACCGTTTTTGGAAAACTGTTTAAGTGAAGATTTCTAACTCTTCACAACCACCAATAAAAAATAATAGTTAGATTATTTAATTATCCAGACGGAGCTGATCAACCTGAAGCAAAGCCAGACTGCATCGGCATCACGCTGGTTACATTACAAAGCTTGGCTCCTGGCGGAGTTAGCATGCAACTCTAAATGCTAAAGCACTTGGCGAAGCTAGCGGTCGTGGCAAAATAATGTATAAACATCCTACTAACGATCATGATGAAGTCACACTCACAGCAAAGCTAAATGTATATGGTGAAGCGAGCATATAAATGCTATATTAGCACACGTGACAAAGCCACACTCGCGGTGCTACATGCACGTGGTGAAACGGGTGTACGAACGCCATGTCATCACATGCGGCAAAGCTATGACCGAGCAAGTTAGCTATAGCATTGAGCGCTAAGCTTGCCTCCCAATGGAGCTATGTAAAAACCCAGAGGGTTTAAGTCCGAAGACTATAGAATAGCCCAAAGGCTGAGCCCAAAGGATATAAAAAAGCCCTGAGGCTAACGACCATGAAGGGTAATCCACACTAAATCCATAGCATACAAATAAATACAACGAGATTGCATAAGATATTACAAAAATTCACCACACTGATATAAATACAATAGGTTATAGAAATACAAATATACAACCACACCACAATACAATACACAGTCCACCAAAATACAAATACACAATTTCTGAAATACAAAATACACCCATCGAAGCGGGGTAAGACACATAAGCCAGAAGCACTCGCATAAAACCACAGATCAGCTGCAAAATATCAAAACTCTGAAAATACAATGCTTGTGCACTTGTACGTGTTCAGGAGAGAGAAAATAATGAGAGGAAAAAGAAAGGAGAGAGAATTAATGAGAGAGAAGAGAGGGCTTACGGCCAGGGCTGGCTCACTGGTCACGCAGCTAGGAGGAAGCGGTCATGGATGGTGCGTGTGCATGGCCAGAAGGAGGGCAACGTGAGGGAGGAAGGTAGGTGGATGTGATTTTGGTGGTGGAATGGTGGAATTTTGAGTGGAGATGTAGGAAGGATATGGTGATGGAGAAATTGGAGTGGGAGGAGTTTGGTGGAGGTGATGATGGGGGATGTGGTGGTTGTAATGGGGAGAAGGAATTGTGAAATTTTGGGTGATGGTGGAGTTAGAGGAAGAAAATGGAGATGGTGGTGGAAGTTGAAGTCGGAGGAGGTGAAGGAGAAGTAGGAGAAGAGGGGAAGTGGGGAAGAGGAAGGTGGCACCAGGGGTTGTCAGAGGAGGCGATCGGTGTGGGTCAGTAGGCCGAGGAGGGTGGTCATCGGTTAAAGAGAGGAGAGGGGAAGAGAATGTAAGAAAGTGAGAGAGAGATATATGAAAGGGAGAGATATTTTGAAGAGAGAAAAGAGAGGGGAGGGAAGAGCCATCGTCAGTTAAGAGAAAGAAAGAGGGAAGAAGAACAATAAAGAAAGAAAGAAAAGAAAAGAAAAGAGAAAGGAAGAAGGGTGTGGAGCATGATGAAGGAAAAAAGAAAAGGAGGGAAAAAGAAAAAGGAAAAAAAAGAAAAAGGAAAGAAAAGGAAAAAGAAGAGAGAAAAAAACTGAGGCCAATTATTATTTTATTTGGTCATTTTTTGACTAATTTAGAAAAATCCTAAAAAATTCTCTAAAGTAGAGAATATTATCCTGAGGAACATCATTAAATCTGATTTAAAAAATTCAATCTAATTTTTAAATTAAAAAAACTTAGAATCGATTTGCGATAACGGTCGACACCTAATTTTGGAGATTTGCAAAATAATTCAGAGAAATTCTAGAAAAATATGAAAAATTTAAAATATTAAAAATTAATATTTGAAGCTGAAATAAGTCCAATCTAGCTATCAAAAGATTAAGTCAAGTAGTATCACCGAATAAAAGAAAGAGATCGGGTCCCGGGTTCTGTCTCGGGCTGGCTCTGAGTCCACCAAATGCCTGTCAGATCCCAAATTATAATAAAATAATAAAAAAATAAATATGAATATGAAAAAAAATAGGAAAATATGAGCGAAAAAGGATATGCATCTGGGTACGTATTTTGAGGACGAGGTGTTACAATTACCCAGTTTTCTTGGCTAATCATGATGACCTTATGTTGAACTTGGATCCGACATCCCTTTAAGTTTAGCACACCTATGGATATTAAGTTGTACCATTGCTCTAGAACATATGGACCGCCTCCAGAGCACACACCGTCCCATCTCTACTGTAACATTTACTATTCCAGTGCATAATCTCACAAGCCGAGCCATTCACCATTTCGATCGTCCCTTCCTTCTTTGCAACCAAGAAGTTGAATGTCTTCTTTGGGAATATACATGAACCATATTATTAGAATCTAATATCTAACTTTTATCTGTAAAGTGTTATCTATAAAAGCGTTGTTAACACATAGGTGTCCGATACACCCTCTGCTATGTCTGCCTCCGCAGTTTGCCTTTTCTTCTTTAACTACTCTTGTCAGTGCTTGCAGTTCTTCAATGACCTTCCTTATGAGGAAAGTGGCATGCCTTCGATGAACCCGGACCTTCCTTTTCTCCTCTTTCTTTCCTTTCTGTAATCATCAAACCCGAACCTTCTTGCTCATCATGACTTGGCTTTTTTTCCTGATCTCGTTTGATAACAAATTACCGTAACCTCCTCCAAGATGAGAGTTTCCTTTCTGAAGAGTATGGCGTTTTGATATAATTGTATGACTGCAAAAGTGAACTGAGAAGTATTAACGTCTTATCCTTCTAGTCGATCTTCACATCAACAGCCAGTAACTCGCTAATGATCTTGTTGAATAAGTTCAGATGCTCCAATACCCTTGTTCCTTGCTTCATGTGTAGCCCATATAGCTATTTCATTAAGTACAACTTGTTGGAGAGGATCTTTATTATATACAATATTTCTAACTTTGACCACAAACCCGTAACTGTTTAATCATCCATCACGTTGTACATGAACTCGTCGAGACATAATTGGATCGTGCTAGTCATTTTCAGATCCAACTCCTTCCAATTCTCATCTGACATGCCTGCATGTTTTACTGACTTTTCAAGCAGGATTTGTGAAGAAATTGTTGTACCAACAAAGCCTTTACCCTCTGTTGTCATTCTTTTGCCATAGACCAAAGTTTCCTTTGTCATTGAATTTCTCACCTCGAACTTACTCGCAGAAATTCCAACATTCGACATATCACCTTATTGTCAACCTTAAGCTCTGATATCAATTATTTGCAGAACTTGCTCTGATAACAATTGTTGAGATCACACTAACAATCAGGCTATGACACCAACTGTTGTGTGTGCCCAGGACCGTGATCGATGTTGCGGAATCATGGCAATGAGTAATATTTGCAAAAGAAAACTAGTAAAGTAAAATAGTAACCATGATAAAAGAGAAATAACATGAGGATTTAATGTATTTCAGTCAAACCCAGCCTATGTTCATGGGAGATAACATGAGAGAGTTTTATTAATAAACTTTGTACAAGAGATCTTACCTTCCCCTTGATTCCCACAAGAGTATTCATCTTCTTTTTGAATTCCTCACGATTACAAGAGTATTCATTTTCTCTTTGCACCATTACCTACTCCTCTCTTTGCATTGGCGTCCTTTTTCTCCTTGTGTTGTTGTTGGTTAGGTTACAATCTTTATTTATTGTGTTTTATAATACAAACCTTATTCAAACTAAGAGATGATCTTGGCCATCAGATGCTTGAAGAACTTTGATCAGTCTTTGTAGGAGTTAATTTTGTGATCTAGAACCATTCTAGACCCTTCAATTTTTAGAATCACATCTTTCAATGAATAAATTTGAGTTCTATTCAGAGTTTATCAGAAAGAAATCCTGAATACGCACAAAAAAAAAACCAGAATCCTATTTTGTGCTTCTGGTTGTGAACAAATCTTTGTGCTTGTCAAAAATCTGATCTTGATTTCTTCTCTGTTGAGTATTATCGACAGGCCTGTTAACTTTTGTGTGTAGTCGAGAATCCTATTGACTGCCACACAGTTTCTTGATCTGTTCTTTTTCAAGTTCTTCATCTTCTCTAATTTTGATTGAATTTTCTTTGACTATCATCTCCTCTTAAAAATAAGGCAAATTCACAATAGCGCAGGTGCAACAGAGGCAAGTAGGGTTAGATAAAGCCCTAGCGATGACAACAGGGAAACAAGGTCAGGGCGACACCGGCGATGGACCCAACCCTAAAGAAAGGGAAAGAGAGTTGATTACTGGCGGTACAAGGCAAGGCAAGGCGGGGCATGATGGCCCATGAAGGGCTAGCCGGCGCTAGGGCAAAGGGGATCGGGGATATAAAGAAGGGGTGGGCTGAGAGAGGAGATCGGAGAGAGTGTGAGGGGCGTGGTTTTATAGAATGTAACCCAATAGTTCCATGTCTAAAAACCCCAACCTAGATCTCATAAATTTTTTGCTAAGAGTCATTCGTCCGGGATTGGCAGCCTTAGATGAGAAAGCCTGATTTGAGCAAAAAAAGCCAAGTGAGGTTCGTATGGGGTTGTCAACCCAGAAGAGCTAAGTTTTAGAAAAAACCAATTTTAGTTCATCCGCCCGGATGAACTGGCCTTGGGCAAAAAAAATGCCCAAGGCACGTTCGCTCGGG